>SZWC01003923.1:4459-26113 GCA_023375785.1 Penium margaritaceum | reverse complement strand
GGGGGGGGTTCCAAGGACCCGGGGTCGACCTCGGCAACTGCCGCACTTACCCTCTCATTAGTCCGAGCCCCTTCACACCCTTCCTAGTAGAGTCATCAATCCACCGTCGATCCGTCAATCGACGGTGGATAGAAGGGTTGCTTGACTCGACCACAGCCCCCACGTCCTCCACCTACAAGCTAGGCTATGCTCAATCTTCGATGGGGTTGCTTCCACTTTGGAGCGAGAGAGCGCAGAGCTCTCTCAGCACCTCGCTACTAGTACGCAGTGAGTAGGCAGGGCAACCGCGGCCATGGCGTCCAACCAGACCGCCGCCGGTCTAGCTCTCCCCGCACCTCCTGCCGCTGGTGCTAGGAACAAAACAGAGCAGTCTAACAACGTGGCGACGAGCAACCCACGCCCTGACAACCGCAAATGCCGCCCGTCTGTCATCTGGCACATCTTCGACTACGTTATGGTCGACGGCATCCCGCGCGCATGGTGCACGCTCTGCCCACCCCGTCCTCGTACCTCGACGAAGGGCTTGTACATCCTATCCGATGGTGGAACTTCTAGCTGTTGCAAGCACCTGCGGAAAAGCCACCACGCCTGGTGGAAGGAGCTGAAGACAGCCGAAGCAGCGCAAAACCTCGTCACCGCAACCCAGGCTGCTACAGAAACTACTGCACAGGTGGAGCCGGGCAACACAGTTCTAGCCAGGTCTGTTGCAGGAGTTGGCATTGCTTTTAACAAGAAATACTTTCAGAGCTGTGTCTGGAAGCATGTGGTTGACACCAACCAAAGTTTTTTGTCCATCGAGTCAACCTGGCTGCGCCAAGGACACTTGCATTGCAACCCCTTTGCAGTGTTGCCTGGCAGGATCACTCTTGCGAAGCAGATCAGGTTGGGAGCTGCAGCTTTCCGCAAGCGCATCAAAAAAACATTTCAAGCTCTAGAGTCGGGTGTTTCCTTCACCACAGACGGATGGCAGTCACACGCAAACGTCAAGTACCTCGGGGTCATAGCTCATTGGATCCATGATTGGGAGATGCAGGATGTTGCAATTTCTTTCCCAGCTGTTTCTGGCTCGGCCACGGCCGAGAACGTGTTCAGCCTGTTCTCTGTTGCTGTGATAGAGTGGGACCTTTGGGACAAGATTTTTTACGTGACGATGGACAACAACAGCACAAACAACAGTATGGTTGACAACTTCTTGGTGCTCCAGAATGATGCCTTCAGCAAAGCGGGGCACATCCGCGGGGCACATCCGCTGTATGGGGCACACGATGAACCTTGCGGTGAAGGACTTGCTTAACGTGGGGGACGTCAACAGCCAGCTGCGGATTGCCCGCGACATTGTGAACCACATCACGAAGTCGGCAAAGCGTGAGGAGAGCCTAATCAACGTCGCCATGGCTCAGGGAGTACAGTACATGTTGCTGCACGTTAATACACCAACCCGCTGGAACTCTACCCTGGACATGTGTGAGCGTGTGGTCCAGGTATGAATTGCACGTGCAATTGGAGCTTATGCATCTGTGTGATCACTTGATGCTTATGCATCTGTGTGCTCACTTGATGCTTCTCAATTTGTATGGGATCCACTGCCGAGAGTCTGCCATGTAATGTTACTTGTTGCCGGTAGGGTACTTTCTGCTTTTGTACGCTGTGGTCTGCGCTTGTGCTTCTGCTCCCTGCTTGTGCTTGTACTATGTGCCATGTGCTTGTGCTTGTGCATGTGCTTGTGCTTGTGCATGTGCTTGTGCTTGTGCTTGTGCTTGTGCTTGGTTTTTCAACTGAAGGAGCCCCTGGAGTTCTGGCTCAAGAACAAGGCTGCCGAGCTAGCTCCCAGTGGGACAGGATGGGAGCTGCTAGCCCTGGTCACGGCCGTGTTGAAACCCTTCAAAGGGTTTACAGAGGACATTAGCGGCAGTCAGTACCCCATTATCCCGCTTGTGCTGCCGTTCTTCAGCCTCATTTTCAAGAAGCTGAACAGGTGGCAGGTGAGGGCCAGCCAGGTAGAGAAGAAAGTGCAGCAGAAGAAGCCGCTGGACCCGCAAGAGCAGATGCTGTAGGACCTCAAGCCAGGCCTTCGTGCTGCAGAGGACAAGGTCATGGTGGTGATGGTGATGGTGGTTATGGTGTTGATGGTGGTGGTGGTGGTGAGGGTGGTGCTTGAGGTGGTGCTGATGGTGTTTATGGTGGTGGTGGTCGTGAAGACAGTGTGCCTCTGTCTTGCTTTCTGCTTCACCCATCTGACAGCATTTATTTCTATAGTTTTTTCTCTGCAGTTAGAGAAGTACGTGAAGAAGTGTTCCATGAGGCATGTACTCGCGACAGTCGCAGACCCTCGCTTCAAGTTGCGATTCCTTGATCGTGTTCACAAGCTGATCGGCGTGAAGAACGCCGTGGAGCTGGAGGTCAAGTGCCTGGAGGAACTGAAGCCATGGTATGAGAAGGCTCAACGCCGCAAGGAAGAGGAGGAACGGAGGGCTGCTGCCGAAGCTGCCGCAAGAGCTACGCAGGCAACGCAAGGAGACGCCGACGACGACGAGGCAGGTACTTATGTTAGTGGTGTGGGGGAGGGGGTAGTATAGTAGAATATATGTTGAAACTCAAGCATCATGTGTTAAAACCTGTTCATGTTTTCATTTTTGTTCTGCGTGTTTGCTGCATTGTGGCAGATGCTGCTACTCTCGAGTCAACATCAGCAGCAACCGCAGGAGCAGGTGCATCTGGTAGTGGTAGCGGCAGCCAGCAGCAGATCACGGGTCCAGCAGCAGCCGCAAAGAAGGGTCGGGGAAAGAAGGACAAGCGGAACAAGAAGACAATGGTGGAGGTGGCCTTGGAGGACCCTCTGGATGAGCTGTACGAGGAGCCTGAACTGGTGGTTGAAGAGGCACCACCCGACACGCTGGAGCGCGAGATCCAAGACTACAAGGCGAATGCCCGCACGGGTCGCAAATGCAACGTCTTGCACTACCACCGCGAAAACTAGCGGAAGTTCCCTACGCTTGCTCTTGCTATGCAGGATTTGTCTGCCGTGTCTGCGACATGCACTCCCTCGGAGCGGCTCTTCTCTCTTGTAGGCATGGTGATCACAGACTTTTGTCACTCCCTATCCAACGTTACAGTGCAGGACCTCATGTGCCTGAAATCGTGGATCAACGATCCGGTGCTCCGTGACTTCCCGGTCACGCCTGCAGGAGAGGTTGCACCGGAGCTCGTGGAGAAACGTAGGCGTAGGGAAGCATGGAAGGCAGCTGCAGCAGCCATACAAGGCTTGGTGACTGCAATGTTGACAGATTCAGATGATGAGGGAGAAGAAGAGGAAGCACCAGGTGCGGAGACAGCAGATGAGAGTGAGGAAAGTTCGTCATCTGAGGATGAGGATGGAGGCGATGAGGCGGAGCGAGATGCTGGGGAGGAGGATGTTCCCGAGAAAGATGACGACGAGGATGATGTAGTGGAAGTACCCTAGATGTGCATGTGTTTACCCGCTTTCTTTCGTGTCATTGTCCATTTTTTGTTTCAATGATCAAAGTTCAATGTGAAATCTCCATATCTGTTCCATCTCAGTGTTCATTTCAGTGATGAATGAACGAGTGAGTGCTGGCTATCTTGCATTTAAATTACTACAAACAACTAACTTCACAAAGTTACTTGTTGAGGAGACTGCTATTGGAGATGTCAATGGAGCAGGACTGCTTCTAATTGCTGTACCACATGTGACTGCACACCAACATTGGCAAATAGGAATTCACACTCTTAACATGCCATGAGCAGGTGACCACCATTGACTTCCAGCACATTGTGCTGAGAGTCACAAAACCCTACACTGACAACAAACAAAATCCCATGTTCATAAACTTGGGGAAACCTAACTCAGAATGGACAGGACTCACAAATCCGAGCCCAAGATACTCGCGAGTCCGGGTCCCAAGTGTGGACTCGGACTCGCGAGTCCCCGGACTCGCGAGTCTGAGTCTGCAAGCCGGACCCGGACACACGAGTCCGGGTCCGGCACGTAGGACCGACCCGAGAGTCCGGTTCCGTCTTGAGAACCGTGATTCCAGGCTCGGTTTCTCCCTTAGCCGAGCTAATGAACCACACTATCCCTGGCATGACACAAAGCATGAGGGTATTTAGCTGTACTGCTTGGGTGAAGGTCCAAGCAGGACAAGGAAGTGGTAAGTTGGATATACGTGCTTGTAAGTGTGTAATGGTCGGATATGCCACCGCACACAAGGCGTACAGGCTATGGGACCCAGCGGCTGGAAAGCTCATCAGGAGTCGATATGTCCAGTTTCATGAAAGGACGCTCGACAAGGGAGAGTTGCTGGACCCTGTCCATGCTCCCAAATCAGGAGAGTGGGTTTTGTTGCTTGAGGCAGGTGATGAGGCACCAAATACTCGTAGAAGGTGCCAGTGAAGGATGGTGCTGCAGGTAGAGTGACTATGCAGGCTGACACAGCGACAGACTTTGTCACTCAGTCTTTGTCGTCCGAGGTTCTGTGTCTAACTTTGAGGCCGATGGCTCTTCCCGAAACAGTACATTTTTGGCAACGCAGGAACAACAGAAGCAACTAAGCCTTGAAGCACCACCAGCAACACTCCGGCGTAGTACAGACCACAAGAAAGCTCCGCCCAAGTACGATGCTGGGAGTGAAAACTGGACCAACCTGAGCTGGTCATGCTTGGCTCAGGGAGAGCTTGTGACCATAACGAAGGCTAAGAACATGCCAGATGCCACCAAGTGGAAGGAGGCAATAGATAGCAAAATTTCATCCATTGAAGAGAACAAAACATGGGTTCTGGTGGACAGGCCTCCAAACGCGCACGTGGTGGGGTCAAAGTGGGTACTCTAGAAAGAATTCAAGCAAGATGGTACTATCAACAAGTACCATGCAAGAGTTGTGGCAAAGGGGTTTTCCCGGCGTGCACGCTCAGAGTACGAGGAGACCTTCGCGCTTGTTGTCACCTTTGCGTCCATCGGATCCATGTTGGGCATCGCTACTGGAAAAGATCTAGAGGTCCACCAGATGGATGTCAAGAGATCTTTCGTGTATGGGAAGCTAGACAAAGAAGTGCTTATGGGAGTGCCCGAGGGAGTGAAAGCTCCAGAGGGTAAGGTTTGCCAACTGGTCAAAGCACAGTACAAGCTACAACATGCCACGAGGATGTGGTACAAGGAGATGGACGGCTTAATGGTCGGGCTCACCTTCTCGCACTGCAAGAAGGACATTAGTGTCTATGAGCGGGAGGATGAGCAAGGCTTGATGCTAGTTGCACTATACGTGGATGACCTGATCATCTACTCGTCATCGCTTGAGCTGTTGAACAAGCTAAAGACAGATCTTAACATCAGTTTCAAGATGAAAGACATGGGTACGCTTGAGTTCTACCTCCGGATAGCCGTCCACCGCAATTGAGCATCAAGCACCATCGAGCTCAACCAGATCAAGTACATCATGGAGATCCTCAAGCATTACAACATGGAGGATGACAAGCCCATCACCACAACCATGACAACAGACATCAAGCTCTCCTCTTCCATGAGCCCCAGCATGAAAGCAGAATGACATGAGATAGAGAACATTCCCTACCCGTCTGCCATTGGCAGCCTCATGTATGCCATGGTAGGAACATGCCCTAACATTTCCTATGCAGTGGGCCAAGTGAGCAAGTTTGTGGCAATTCTAGGGCCATGGCACTGGCAGGCAGTCAAGCGCATTATGCTTGCACACTGCATGAAAAAGGCACTAGACCGCAAATTATACTCTGCAGGTTATGGAGGCATTGGTATGGTCAACGCAGCGGATGAAGACTGAGGCTACAACTGCTAGAGAAAGGAGAGATCTCACAGCTAATGGACGGAGGTGCAAGGGAGAGTTTGTTGGCCTCATATGCTCCTTGTTAATGGCTGATATTTGGATAGGAGTAGGACGGACTATGTATGCATTGCTCCTTTGGAGCAAGTCCTCTTGGTATTTTCTGGATAGTATGACGAGTAAACACTACCAAGAACAACTCCTTCTGGCTTAGATGTTCCAGAGTTAGAGCCTGGAGCGAGAGGTCACTAGGTCAAATCCCAGCCTCGTGACTAGTTTTCTTTGTGGCCAAAAGGGGGACAGGAATGTTCTAAGAGACATCTTTGATCATTCCACAGTCATTCCTGGTGGCTCGCGCCACCTGGCGGTCACGGAGAGCGCCATGTAGGTAGGGGGGATGACGCGATCCAGATTGTCCCTAAAGTGGCTTATCGAAGGAGCCACTGCGCGTCTAGGCTAGAGGCTGGCTCTGGGACTATAAGAACCTGTCAGTTGCCAGTAATTGAGTACAGTTCTTACCTTTAAGAGTCCTAACAAAGTTGCCCACCAGAGGCAGATACTAAAGAAGCATTGGTTGGTCTAAGCTCCAGGAGTATCCTCCTCGAGCAAAAGGGACCAGGTACTAAGGATACAGTGCAAGGAAGTGATTTATATGAACTGCTCAGTGTAGAACCTTGGCTCTCCGGGTGATATCATCTCTTGGTTGCAATACCAAGAGCGGTCGGCGAGAAACATTGTGTCGGAACCCGTTTTCTAGACCGTTGCCTCAGGCAGGTTGACACCCACCATGGCATACATGAGGCTACCAATAGTAGTCTGGTAGGGAATGTTCTCCATCTCACGCCGTTCGGCTTCCATGCGAGGGCTTATGGAGGTGGAGGGCTTGAGGTTTCTTGTCATGGGTGTGCTGATGATCAGGTCAATGACCGACAACGAGGAGATTATCAGGTCATCCACGTGCATTACAACCTGCATCAAGCCTTGCTCATCCTCCCGAACATGGACATTAAGGTCAGTCTAGGAGTGCGTGAAGGTGAGCCCTTCCATGAAGCCGTCCTACTCCTTGTACCACATCCTTTGGGCCTATTTCAGCCGGTAGAGTACTTTGACCAGTTCCAAAACCTTGCCCTCCGGAGCTTTCCCTCGTTGAGGCAATTCCATCAAGACTTCTTTATCTAGCTACACGTAGAGGAAAATTGTTTTGACGTCCATCTGGTGGACCTCTAGATCCTTTGCAGCAGCGATGCCAAACATGGATCTAATGGAGGCAAAGTGACCACAAGCAGGAAGGTCTACTCATACTTTGAGACTGCACGCTAGGAAAACCCCTTCACCACAACTCTTGCCTAATACTTGTCGATAATACCATCTTGCTTGAACGATTTCCGGAGTATCCACCTTGACCCCACCACGTGCGTGTTTGGGAGCCCGTCCACCAGAACCCATGTTCTGTTCTCTTCAATGGATCCAGGTTCACTATCTACTGCCTCCTTCCACTTGGCCGCATCTGTCATGATCATAGCCTCTGTTATGGTGAGCGGCTCTCCTCGAGCCAAGCATGACCAGCTAAGTCCGGTCACTTCAGTACTCTTAGCATCGTGTTGGGAAACGAGCTATCCGACTCAGTTTCAGGTTCAGAGGAGAAAGTTCCAGGAAACTAATTAATGCCTGCTCTGATCGTCGATTGGACTTCACCATTGACAACATCAGGTGGCAAAATGTATGCGGTCAAAGGTTCAGGCCGGTCCAACCGTTGGATAGGGAGATATGAATTTTTGAAGTTTCCAGGGAAATCGACCAACGATATCTGGGTGACCATGGGCGTTGGCTCTATGCCTTAGCCTGAGAAAAGAGAACGGCAAGAGGTCGAGGGTCAAGACTTGATGGGAGAAACATCCAAAAAGGTCCTAGATTCTTGGGTTGCCTTGTCACAGTGTGCTGACTAGGAAAAAGGTACCTCTCCTTACTATTTAGGTAAGGTGAGATCCTTGTGTGCTAGCCATGGACACATGGTGATTCTCAATGGGGTTGTGGGTTATGTGACCACTAGGAGTGTACCATGAGAGCACTTTCTAGCTCTCTGGGTTGTGTGTGAATGGTCAGCTTGATTCCTAGGCTGATTTCCTCTCTTGTGTGAGACTATGGACTCTAGTGTGTGAGCCTTAGCCTTCATGGCTAAGTGGTGTGGCTTGTGAGAGGGCTGACTTGCCCAAGCTCTAACTCTATATGTACTCAATCATTTTGAGTGATTCAACAACCATTCTTCAGCACAAGTGATGCCTTTCTAGTCCAATATGTTTGCTACTCCAAGGCTCCCTCTCTCCTCTTATTCCAACACATCGCACTTGGGCGGAGGTTTCCTCGAACGTATACTACACCAGAGTATCGCTGGTGTTGCTTCAAGGCCTAGTTGCTTGTGTTGCTCCTATGCTCCAGTGATCTGTTGATTGAGGAAGAGCCATCGGCCTCAGAGTTTGACTTAGAGGCCTCAGACGACTAAGACTCAATGTCAGAGTCCCTTGCTTTGTCAGCCAGCACAGCCACACTCCCTGTAACAATATCCTTCACCGGCACCATCTGCCACTTCTTAGGTGCCTGATCACCTGACTCGATCAAGACAACCCACTCTCTTGATTTGGAAGCATGGACAGGGTCCAGCGACTCTCCCTTGTTAAGTGTCCTTTCATCAAACTTGACATCTTGGCTTCTGATGAGCTTTCGAGTCGCTTGGTCCCATAGCATGTATGCATTCTGTGAAGGGTCGTATCCAACAATTACACACTTGTGAGCGCGAGCATCCACCTTCCCACTTCCTTCTCCTTCTTGAACCTTTGCCAAGGCAATATAGCCAAAGACCCTTAAGTGGGAGGCATGTGGCTTCTTCCCTGACCAAGCCTCATGTGGCGTCCTGAGGAGCTTCTGTTGCTGCTTCTTACCACACCTTCCAAGCCCGGCTGCCAGTGTGAGATTCACAAGGTAGCAAGCAGTTCTTACACCTTCAGCCCAAAAGCGAGCTGGGAGTTTGGCGTCAAAGAGCATGCTTCGTGTCATGGAGAGGATAGTCTGGTTCATCCGCTCCGCAACCCCATTTTTCTAGGGGGGTGTAAGTCGTAGTGGTCTGGTGGTTGATGTCGTGTTGGCTCAACCAGCCTTTGCATGCCTCGTACTCACCAACACTGTCCGTCCGCAGAGCGTTGACCTTCTTGCTTGTCTGCCGCTCTACCATCGTGACAAACTCTTGCCGCTTCTCCTTGACCTCTCTCCTTTATCTCAAGGAGGAAGATCCACATCTTGCAACTGTGGTCATGGATGAAGGTCAAGAAATACTTGCTGCTACGGTTGAAAGGGGTGCGCAATAGTCCACACACATAAGAGTGAATCAGGTCCAAGAATACTGCCGGATTTTGTACATTCTGCTCAAAAGGCTTTCTCTTTCCCTTGCCTTGGAGGCATGGCTTACACAGCTTCTTGCACTTTCCCTCATCCTTGGCCTTACATCGCTCCATCCCATGAACCACTTCATGCTGCTACATAGCATGCAATGTGCTGTAGGCGTCATGGCCAAACCGCCTGTGCCAAAGCTTAGCATCTATGTCGGTGGAGGTGGCCGCCATGTTGACTACCAATGGTATAAGAAAAGGCTTAAGAGACTTGGGCTTTTCAATTACTGCATATCCCTCATTTTTCCTCTCAAGGGGCTTGGTGTGTACCACATAGAGCCCATCAACTCTTGGGACTTGAGCGACAAGAATCTCCTTCAGGTAAGAGATCTTGATGTCCCTGTTCTTGACTCTCACGGCCTCCTCCTTCGTGAACACGACCGTCATGTTGTGGCCCGTGATTTTTGACACTGACAATAGGTTTGTGGCAAAAGACGACATGTCAACAACGTTATCTAGCTTCAAGTCTTTTTCAACGCCATTCATGTTGATGCTGATCAACTTATCTCCCTTGTCGTCTGCATGGACAAGGCTACCATTTGCACATCTGAAGCGACGTTCAGTTTCCCCCTGGAGATGCACCCATCCTTCACCCTTGAAGAGTGGTGGTTTGTGCAAGAGTCAAGCCCGTAGGCTCAACGCTTCAGCAGTGCCGCTCCCTTGGTTATTGGCACGCTCTCAGCCATCATGTTTGTCAACTCTTTCTTACCCTTCCCTTTGCCCTCATATCTACCACCATGATCTTTGTCTTCCTGCTTCAGACCACTACACTCCTGTGCCCAATGCCCAGGCTTGCCACAGTTATGGCACTTCCTTGGACGCTTTGAACTCTTTCCATCACAACCATTACCTTTTCCTCCACCGCCATCGCTTCCGCTGCTGTTGTGAATCGAAGAGGAGTTGTTGCCTTGATCACAGTACTGTGCAACATAGAGTGAAATCTTAGCCTCACTACTCTTGCGACGGATGGCCTTGTTGCACACGTACACGGATACCTCCTCATGCGTCAAATCTACCCCCTTCCAACCGCCAAAGACGGTGATCAGAGGACCCTGGGTTTCAAGAAGCGCCATGAGGAGGATCATGGACTCCATGTTCGTGTCGATTTCTCAGTTCATTTGGGTTTCTTGTTGCAGCAATCCTTCAAACTACAAGGGGATGTCCAAAATCAACTCTCCCTTGCTCACCCTCATCAAAATCCGCTTTTGAAGGATGAAGAGGCGATTTGCAAGAGTCATTGCTTGGTGTACACGCCCAAGCTTCTCATAAGCCTTTGATACATGTGTGATACTTTGGAGGTGGACATGCTATGACTCATGCACTCATGTCACAAGAATCGCAAGCGCTATGTCATTTTTGACACTCCATGCATTATATCCAGCATTTGGTTTTGGAGGTTCAACCCCGTCTCCAAGGTGTTGACCTGACATGCTCCTTGTGCATGGCTTACATTTGCACAGGCACAGGATGGCCTAGGAGTAAGTCTTACTTGGAGTAAGTCACCTACGTCTGGTCCACATAGACAAGGCATGGTCTGCTCCTTTGGAGCAAGTCCCCTTGGTCAAATGTGGATAGTATAGCTAGCAAACTCTGTCGGAGATTTGCCCCTCTACATGCCCAAGTGCGGCTCTAGGAGGCGCCGACGAGCAACCAGAGAGAGGAAAATCCTCGTCAAGGGATCTGGCAACTTGATGATTCCTTGGATCCTAAAATGAAGGATTGACCCTAAACGTTGACGAGGTGCTGAGTCCGGTGGACGTTGTTCCACCGGAATCGGACTCGTAACGAGGGAGATATGGACGTCCAAAGTTGGGGTGTGCGCGGTGGATCTGGGAGCCAGTCGCGGTTCGACTTCTGGTGAATAATTGACCGGAGCGAGTAATAAAATGCCATCTGGGGATTTTGCTCCGGAAGGACTGCCAAGGCGTCTGGTGGATGATCCGCCGAATTTCAGGAGTGCAGTTTGTTACTCCGGGACTTGGTCAAAATTCCGGCTGGAAGTCCGCAAACAGGTTTCGACCCACATCAATCCCCATCACCAAACTCAATGATTAACTCATTGAAACAGACCCCAAAGGCGCAAAGGTTGCGGCCACTACGCATAGGGACATCTGCAACTCCGAAATGGCGTTTTGAAGGGTCCTTGATGTGTGAAGGCGCCTCGGCGGGTGATGGGGTGCGCGCCGCCGAGTGAGCAGGTGGTTTGGGGTGCTGCGCTTTGACTGATGTTGCGAGAGCTACAGTTATCCCAAAGGCGCACGGTTTGGTGCCTTGGAGAGCTCATCACTAGTCCTACAAATGTTCGGATCATGTCCATGTTTAAAAACTAATGAAAAATTGCATGCTTCCCTTCGCAAAAGTGACTGTCTCACAAACGCCTTAAACTCCCAGAAACATAGTGTGAGGCGACTAGAAAGCTCACGCGTAGACTGAGAACCTCCCGCACAAAACACAGCCGTGAGCACAGTAGATCTGTCGGGCCACGTTGGAACTGCCTCCATCCGGGGGCCGTTTCCCGACAGAGGCTTATCGGCCCATAGCCCTGACCGGTCTGCACATTGCTCACGGCTTTCGCGGGGGACGTGATCGTCGTCGGGGATGACATCGCCATCAAGCTCTGGGTCCCGGAGTTGAAGACTGTGCAAATGGTGCAGAAGAAGACGCAACCCATCCAAAAGTATGCAGGTGGCATTGGCTACAGGCTATGGAGGTGGCACTTTGAGCTACACCTCGCGCATAAGGGGGTGATGGAGGTCATGAAGAAAACGGAAGTCCTCGACGAAGCGACGGCGAAGGACTGCAGAAGGAGGCCTTCGCAAAGAAGAACACAGAGGCGCTCATGCTGCTGGTGTCCGTGACGGCCGAGTCGCAATGGGGCTACTTCCAGGGCTGCAAGCTGTCAGTCGAAGCTTGGGAAAAACGTTTTTGCCATCCATCAATCCAAGTCGCTGGTGAATAAAATCTTAGCAATGAAGCGACTCCTGATAATGAGAATCAAGGAGGGAGATGATGTCATCACCGCCATGCAGCAGATCGAGTCACTTGCCTCATAGTACAACGAAATGGGGTGAAAGATCGACATGCATTTGCAGGCGATGGCCCTCCTCATGGCCCTTCCTGACAGTTGGAGCCTTCTCATTACAGTCTTGGGAGAATGGGCAGAGGACAAGCTCACCTTTGGCGCGATCGCAGAGTACATCCGCAACGAGGCGCAGCGACGGAGCTGCGGGGAGTCCTCGTCGTCCTCATTGGCCCTCGTCACCAAAACACGTGGTGGCGGAAGCGGGGCCAAGGGAGGTGGCGGACATGGCGGCGGCAAGAAGGGCGCCAAGAAGGGTGTGTGCCGATATTGCGGCAAGGAGGGCCATGGGGCTTGTGAGTGCACCGAGGAGGCAAAGAACGGCAGCAATGACGCCAAAGGCAAGAAGGCGCTTCTCAACAGCACTCAAAACTACTACCTAAAGAAGGCCAATCGGCAATGCCTTGACTCCAGAGCGGAGGAGCATACCCAGGTCGAGAAGGTCGGGTTCATCAACTACACCAAGTCTAGCAAATCCATGGTGGTCGCAAACAACAAGGTGGAGCCAGCAGCTGGCTAAGGAGATGTGGACGTAGGGGTGGTTGTTGGTGGAAAGCGGTTGCAGCGCGTCATCAAGGACATGCAGCATGTATCCGGCTTGGCTGATATTCTAAGTGTTAGCCGCCTGACTGACAAGGGGTACGAGGTGCTCTTCAGGAGAAGAGGGGCAGTCGTGCGGAAGGACGGTGGCGGCGAGCCTGTGCTGGAGGCTATGCACGAGGGAGGCGTCTACATCGTGGAGACCAAGGTGATCCCCGCGGTGACAGATTCAAAAGACTTGCAGGAATGCACTGTCAACCTGGCTAAAGGAGGGGGAGCTGATCCACAGCTCTGGCACCGACGACTGGGGCATTCCTCACTCGCAGTTGTGAAGGAGATGGCAAAGCGCGAGCTGGTACGCGGCCTCATCATCAACAGTGCGGAAAAGGCGATAGATGCAGCAAAGCACAAAAAGTGCGAGCCTTGCATTTGGGGCAAGACGCGGCGCAAACTGTCCAACGAGAATGTGAATCGCGCCTCGGACGTGCTGGAGGTGGTGTGCAACGACGTGTGGAGACCATTCAAGACGACGTCAAAGTGCAGCGCACGTTGCTTTGTCACCTTCATTTATGACTACAATAGAAAACTCTTTGTGTACTTCATGAAGTGGAACGGCGAGGTCCTCGACAGGCTGAAGGAGTATGCTGCCGCGGTAGAGAGGCAGAGTGACCGAGAGGTCAAAGCGCTACGCAGCGACAACGACGCAGAGTACGTGGCCTGTAGCGTGTGGATGAAGCAGCAGGGCATAAAATGGAAACAAACTACGCCATATTTTCCTCAGTCAAATGGCGTGGCGGAGCGGGTGAACCAGACGCTACTGAACATGGTACGGACCATGTTGGTGGATGCGGAATTGACGCGAAGCTTCTGGGCGGAGGCTGTGCGTACGGCGAGGTACACCATCAACGTCACTCCCACAGCAGTGCTAAAGGGGAGGAGCGGCTGGAAGACGCCGCAGGAGGTTTGGAGCAGGCACAAACCAAGTGTGGCACACCTGAAAGTGTTTGGGTGCAAGGCGCATGCAGTGGTGCAGGCTGCGCAGAGGCGTGACAGCTCGCTGGAGCCGCGGGCAAATTTGTATCTCTTCCTCGGCTATGAGAGCGCGCATAAGGTGTACCGGCTCTACGGCATGCGCAAGGAGGAGGTTATCTGCAGTCGAGATGTCAAGTTCGACGAGCAGCAGAGTTACATCAGCAGCAAGAACGTGGACGTGTTGGACTCTCCAAAGAAGGGGGAGTGGTTCTAGCTCCTTGAGTACGAGAAGGAGCCGGTAGACGCCGAAGTTGAGGATGCGGCATCAGAGCACGAAGGTGCATCAGTGGTGGCAGCCGACGCGGAGGACTTTGATGACGATGAAGCTGATGAGGAGATCCATCAGAAGGATCCGGCGGATGAGGCACCTAGGGTGCCAAGGCGCGCACTCCCGGCAGAGTGTGAATCGGGCGTCGGTGGAAAATCCACCAGACATGCCGGTTGTTCGGGTGATGATTCGCCAGAAGGAGAGAGATCCTTGAGGAGCCGTTTGGTCAATGATTCACTTGAGCGTGCTGGGTCGGAGGGATTGCAGCAGAGTGATGATGCGCCACCAAAACTACCGCGCCGCAGCGGGAGGCAGCAAAAAGCGGGTAAGCATTTCGACGCAAGAACCGGTTGATGGATTGGCATGACGCGGTGCATGCTGGCTGCATCAACAGAGCCGACTACCGTGCAAAAGCCGCTTGCATGGCCCAAAGGGGATCAATGGAACGCAGCCATCAAATCTGAGCTGGTGTCCATCACGGAATATGATACGTGGGAGCTGGTTGACAGGCCGAAAGATGCCAAGGTCATCGGCTCAAAGTGGATCGTTAAGACCAAGTTCACAAAGGAAGGTGTGGTTGACAAATACAAGGCGCGGCTGGTGGCGAAGGGTTACGCACAGCGTAAAGGGGAGCACTACGATGAGACGTTTGCTCCTGTCGCTAAGTTCAAAAGCATCCGGGCGATCCTTGCGGTGGCTGCCGCAAAGGACATGGAACTCTACCAAATAGACGTAAAGACGGCCTTCCTCAACGGCATCATAGACAAATAGATCTACATAGAGGTGCTAGAGAGGGTGGAGGTTCCGGAGGGCAAGGTGTGTAAGCTGCGGAAGTCCTTGTACGGGCTAAAAGAATACCCTAGATGCTGGTACCAACAGATAGACAGCTTCATGGCACAACTTGGCTTCAAGTGCTGTGAGTCGGATCATAGCGTGTACATGCGGCACGACAAACAGCTCCATGAGATTGTTGCACTCTACGTGGACGACCTGATTGTGTGCTCGACGGACTTGGCAAGCCTACAACAGCTGAAAGAGCAGCTGAGCAACTTATTCCAGATGTCGCACATGGGGGAGCTGGAGTTCTACCTCGGGGTGAGCATTACGCGCAACCGGAGGGCGTGCACGCTAGAGCTCAGACAGGCCAAATACGTGGTCGAGGTGCTGAAGCGGTACGGCATGGAGGATTGTAAACCAGTTGGCGGTCCAGTCTCCACGACCTGTGAACTGAGTGCGACAATGGTGCCGTAAACAAAAGAAGAGCGGGAGGATATGGCAATGGTGCCCTACCAATCGGCGGTGGGCAGCCTCATGTACGCCATGGTGGCAACTCGACCAGACCTGGCCTACGAGGTGGGCCAAGTGAGCAGGTACGTGGCCGATCCAGGGCCACTACACTAGCAGGCGGTCAAGCCCATCCTCTGCTACCTACAGGCGACGCGGCATGCGCGCTTGAGGTTCGATGGCAAGGGGGGGGGGGACCCCTTGCATCTGGTCTGCTCAACGCACGTAGACTACGCTGGCGATGTGGACAAGCGCAAGTCCACATCCAGCTACGTGTTCTTCCTCGCCGGTGCAGCGGTCTAGTGGTGCAGCAGAAAGCAAGAATGCGTTGCCACCTCCACAGTGGAAGCAGAGTACATCACGCTGGTCGAGGCGGTCAAAGAGGCGGTGTGGCACCGCAAGTTGTTGGCGGAGCTGGGCGTGCCACAACAGGAACCTACCGTGGTGTAAGAGGACAACACCGGCTCAAACTCGCTGACCAACAATCTAACGCAGCACAAGAGGACGAAGCATATCGACGTGAGTTACCACTATGCACAGGACATGGTTGAAAAGGGGTAGGTGGTGCTGCAGCATTGCAGTACGCACAACATGCTTGCGGATCGCTTGACCAAAGCGCAACCCGTCGACCGGCACGCATTGAGCATGGCCGGGCTTGGGATGACCAGCTATGATGGGCTAGAGCGCGCAGCGGAAGATGAGTGAGAGCAAGTAGGAGCAGCAGGTGCAGGGGGGAGAATTTTGAAGATTTGCCCCTCTGTATGCCCAAGTGCGGCACTGAGAGGCGCTGACAAGCCGCGAGAAAGAGGAAAATCCTTGTCGACGGATCTGGCGACTTGATGAGTGCTCGGATCCTATAACGGAGGATTGCCTTGAACGTTGACAGGTTGGTGAATCCGGTGGAAGTTGTTTCAACGGAATCAGACCAGTAACAAGGAAGATATGGACTTCCAAAGTTGGGGTGTGCAAGGCGGTTCTGGGAGCCGGTCGCGGTTCGACTTCCAGTGAATAATTGACCGGAGCGAGTAACAAAATGCCATCTGGGGATTTTGCTCCGGAAGGACTGCTGAGGCGTCGGGTGTATGATCCGTCGGATTTCAGGAGTGCAGTTTGTTACTCGGGGCCTTAGTCACAATTGCGACTAGAAATCTGCGAACAGGTTTCGACCCACATCAATCCCCATCACCAAACTCGATGATTAACTCATCGGAATAGACCCCAAAGGCGCGAGGGGTGCTGCCACTACACGTAGGGACATCTGTGCCTCCGGAATGGCATTTCGATGGGTCCTTGATGTGTGAAGGCGCCTCGGTGGACGATGTGGTGCGCGCCACCAAGTGAGCGGCTGGTTTGGGGTGTTGCGCCTTGACTGACGTAGCGGGAGCTACCGTGATCCGAATCGCGCACAGTTTGGTGCATTAGAAAGCTAATTACTAGCCTTAGAAATGTTCATACCATGTCCATGTTAAAAGACTAGTGCAGAATTGCGTTCTTCCCTTCGCAAAATTGACTATCTCACAAACGCCTTCAACTCCCAGAAACATAGTGTGAGGCGACCAGAAAGCTCACGCTTAGACTCAAAACCACCCGCACAAAACACAGACGTGAGTAAAGTAGAACCGTCGGGCCACGTTGGAACTGTCTCCACCCGGGGGCCGTTTCCCGACAAACTCTACCTAGGACAATTCCTTGTGGCGTAGATGTTCTAGAGTTACTCTCTAGAGCGAGAGGTCACTCGGTCAAATCTTAGCCTAGTGACTAACTTTCATTGTGACCAAAAAGGGGACTATGGTTCTAAGAGACATCTTAGAACATTCTGATGTTCTTCCTCTTGACCTAGTATGCTCCTTGTCCATGGCCGACATTTGGATAGGCATAGGACGGACTAGGCATGCAGTGCTCCCTTGGAGTAAGTCTCCTAAGTCTGGTCTAGATAGACAACGCATGCACTGCTCCTTTGGAGCAAGTCCCCTTTGTCCAAGCTGGATAGTATAGCTAGCACACAATACCTAGGACAACTCCTTGTAGCTTAGACGTTCCAGAGTTAGTCTTTGGAGTGAGAGGTCATTGGGTCAAATCCTTGCCCAGTGCCTTACTTTCTTTGTGACCACAAGGGGAACACGAAGGTTCTAAGAGACATCTTAGAACATTCCAAGATCCTTCCTGGTGGCTAACGCCACTTTGCGGTCACAAGGAGCACCATGGAGGCAGGAGGGATGATGCAATCCAGATTGCCCCCAAAGTGGCTCATCTAAGGAGCCACTGCAAGCCTAGGCTAGAGTCAGGCTTTAGGATTATAAGAACCTGTCAGTTCCCTGTCATTGAGTACAGTTCTTACCTTTGATACTTTTAATAGAGTTGTCCACCAAAAGGAGACACGAAAGAAGTAGTGGCTGGTCTAAGCCCCAGGAGTTTGCTCGTACGGAAGTGACCATGTGCTAAGGACAGAGTGCAAGGAAGTGATTCATATGAATTGCTAAGAGTGGAACCTTGGCTCTGAGGGTGATATCATCCCTTGGTTGCAATACCAAGAGCGGTCGGTGGGAACCATTATGTCGGAACCCGTTTTCTAGACCGTCACCTCAGGCAGGCTAATAAAGGGTTGTGGGCACACAATGACCAGTTGTAAGGCACGCTTCTATGACTCTATTGCCCTCTCTCTCTTACACCGCGCATCAGCTGGATCAGCTCCATGTGCTCCATGTGCTCCATAATTTCCAACAACGAATCCTCACACTTAGCAAACAAGGGCCAAGGTTAGGCTCTGCCCTTGGAGGTACAACCCTTTGGCCCTAACCAGGATAAGCTGTGTCCTTGGAGGCAAGAGCCTAGGTTCACTAGGTTGCGTTCTTGTGTGTTTGCAGGTGATCAATGGCAAAAAGGATAAGCAACGGATCTGCACCTTCTAAACCAGTAGAAGACAACAGCGTACATCAGCCTACATTGGCCTACGCAAAGCAGCGAAGCAGAGAAGCAGTATAACGACGCCCGTGACGCTCACTCTTGAGCATGTCAATGGTGGGATGTCGAAGTTCACAAGGTTTGGTTTTCTTTTGTGGAAATGACAATTTGAGATTGTCATGAGGGTGCGTGGCTACTTGAGGATGTTCCTTGGAAAAGAGGTTGAACCTCCAAAAACAGATCCTCGATATGAAGCGTGGAGTGTCACAATTTACATTGGAGTTGCGATTCTTGTGACATCAGTGCATGAGTCAGAGCATGTCCACCTCCAAGGTATCACACATGCATCATAGGCTTATGAGAAGCTTGCACGTGTACACCAATCAACGGCTCTCGCAAATCGCCTCTTCATTCTTTAAAAGATGATTTTGATGAGGGCGAGCGAGGAAGAGTCAATTCTAGACTTTTTGTTGCAGTTTGAAGGACTCTTGTAGCAAGTGACCCGAAAATATGAGGAAATCGACACCAGCATACCGGCCATGATCCTACTCATGGCGCTCCCTAAAAGCTTCAGTCCTCTAATCATCGTCTTTGGCGCTTGGAAAGAGGAGGATTTGACGTATGAGGCAATGTCCGAGTACCAGCGCAACAAGGCCATGCGTCACAACTGTAGTGAGGCTAACAATTCAACCTATGCTGCAAGTACGGTGGTCATGGGAAGAATTTGTCTTCTGGTCAAAGCAGCACCGAAAGTGGTGGCAGTGGAGGAAAAGGCAATGGTGGCGGTGGAAAGAGTTCAAAGCATCCCAGAAAGTGCCATAACTATGGCAAGCCTGGGGATTGGGCACGAGAGTACAGTGCTCCCAAAAAGGAAGACGGGGATCATGGTGGTAGATATGACGGCAAAAGGAAAGAGTAAGGAGTTGACAAACATGATGGCTGAGAGGGTGTTATACCCTTTTTCGCTTTCGGCCGGAATCGGGGTCTGACAGTATGCGAGGATCAGCTCCGCAAATATTCGCTCCCTCTGAGCTATTCCCACACTTCGTTCCTCCAATCTTACTCTATTCCGAACCTACTCTACGCACAACAACGTTCGATGAATGGTCCGCCGGATAGTTCCCCGAGCGGGTCCTCAACGGCCCTTCGACGAATTATTCGCCGGACCTCCCTCGATCGTGTTTCGTCTCCCGTCAACACTGTGGTGCCCGAAGAAGGTCCCTGTGTGGTCACTTCAGCAATTAATTCATCTCAACTTCGTCCAGTACGGTCAATCATTCAACAGATGATGTGTTCTTTAGCTTAACTATTAGCGCAGGACAACCGGGGAATTTGCTCTTCTATTTTCTCACCAGGCATTGACGGTCAATCATCCACCGTATATCAGGACACCAAGAGACTTTGCCTAACCACGTAAGAGACGGGATTCTGAGAGATTGCAGAATGAACACTTGACTAGAAGAAAGTACAAACAGGCAAGCTTAACTAAGAGAAAGCATAATCCAGCAATCTACCTCCCTACTAAGCGACAAGCAACCTAGGCATCACCAAGCAGCACCCTCAAACCGTAAGCTTCCCGAGTCTCCGGATTGTCAGCGGTTGACGGCTCCTGCATGAGCACCGTGCGGTGCCCAACGACCTCGTCGACCAGCCTTGGAGCGGCGCGACGCAACTCCAATGGCCCAGCACTGCGGCGACCTGCAGGAGACAACAAACGAATCGGCTCCTCCGTCTGTAGGCGGGCCAACTCTCGCTGATAGCGGCGGTAGGCTCGGAAAGCCTCTGCTCGCTCTTCGGCCGCCTCTGCTGCGCGTAATCCGACGTCCCGCGCGACCTCCTGCCAACTCTCCACGCGGTGTGGCTCGTCGTCTCTGGGCAGCCTCTGTAGCCACGGCTGCCAGAACTGCTCCAGGGCTCCGCCTGCCGGGTGGTGCGCCCACTGCATCACTCCGAGGATCGTCCGTGCTCCGAGCCGGTGCGGGACATTGCAGCAACTGCAGATGGCGTAGAAGGTCACCGGAGAGTCCCACGGGACGCGCCTCGAGCGCGGTGGTTGGTGCTCTCGGGGAAACTCAGGGCCAGGCCATGACGGCTCCGCGACGTGCTCCTCGGGAAGCGGCCTTCCCATTCGAAGTCGGCACGCACGCCCACACCCGCACCGCCGCGACGCAGCGCGGATCCCGCTCGATGGTACGCTCGAACCGAGGGGCAGCAATCTCTCGGTCTCAGCGATGGTCGCAGGACAAGCCTCCCGTCTTCGCGTCAGACGGGCGACCCGTGGCGTGACCCGCTCGTGAGCCGCGGGGCCTTGGAGTCGTGGGCTNTTTTTCGTCGGCTCGCGTCAGCAGTTTATCTGATCAGCAGTCTCCTTTTTCTCATCCTTCCTCTTTTTATCCCCTCCTCACGGCGCCTCTTCCCTGATCTCCTCTCACTCTCCAGCCCCACTTCGCGGCTCGCACATCAAAACACCTTTGGATAAGGCGCTTCGAATGCCGCTCCTATCTTCAAGGTTTGGACGCGGCTCCACTCCCATCAAACTAGCCTCGGGCCGCACTCCTCTCCTTCTCGGTAGGTTTGGGTTGGTTCACACCGCCCGCCGCAATATCTCCCCTGCGCCTCGTCGCTTCCCGGAGTTGAACTACCCTCTCGATAATCTCTTTCTCTCGCCCGAGCGGTCGTTGGATGATCCGCCGGTCTCCCCTTTTTCATTTTCCTCCTTGAACCCGGGTTCCGGCTCCCCTTTCTCTCGTTGTCCGGTGGATGAACGAAACATCATTAACACTGTTATACCCTACTCCCGTAAAACAAGCTGGACGTCCTCGTCCATCCATGTCTCCTCTCCTGGTTTCGTTCATCCCGCTCCGCTCCCTCCGTTGGATCATCCGCCGTACTCCTACCGTCCCGGTTCCTTCTCCGATGCGGTCTCCCCTTCTTTCTTGTCCGGTGAGGGATACTCCTCCTCCGCCCATCTTGTCCACGGCACTGCCTCCAACTCCCGATGGAGGCCCTCCTGTCGCACCCCTTCATTACGCGCCTTGGGGCTTCTCCGTGGAGTCACCCTGCGCTCTCCTTCCCCAGACTCCCTTTCTCGTTGTTCCTGCAGACGCCGCGCCACCTCCCTCTGTTCTGCTTGCACCCTTCTTCTAGCATCATCACTCTCTTCACACGGTATGCAGAGTGGTCCATGGAGCCCCGTCTGCGTGTTGCTGTACTGGCGGGCACACGCGAGGTGTACCCGTTGTCGGCAGCTGATGCAGTGCCATCTTCTGACCCGCACCGGGGCCCCGCAGGTGGCACACG
>SZWC01003922.1:173115-185240 GCA_023375785.1 Penium margaritaceum | reverse complement strand
GCGATTTGCGATTCGGTTCGTTCGGGGCAGAAAGAGGAGAGGGTTGTAAAGCGCGAAGACGCGCTACGGGAAATTACACAGCCTGGTGATGGGCCATGCGACTCGTCGCAAAGTTGTACGTTTCCTGCCGACAGTGCGAAAAGCTGGGTAAACAGTATTTAGGCAAGGAACGGCAAAACCATTTGAGACGTTTGTCGATTCAAGCGTGCAGTAAACCGATCATGAGGACAACCGAAGTCCAGCGTGTTTTGGTCACTATCCAGACTGGGACCTTTCGACGTCTACCCACAAACCGGCGACATCCGGACGGGGATCAGCTGGGAGCTCGCGGCCAAAGGTCCATCTTCCCCTGCGGGAAATGGACGGCGAAGTTTCTTATCCGGCGTTACTGAGACTCGCGACTTGAGCTTGGACTTTTGCAGCCGACACCGATCTTCAACGTGCCGCCAGCCGTCAATCGTGATCGCCTCCGCACCGCTGGCAACGTGCCCAGGCAGGAAACTTTTTGGGTCAATTGCTTCAGCTCGCACGAGTTCGCCAACTAATGCCTCTAACTAGAATGACTTGCAAACTATTTCCGTCGCCTAGAGCCAGCGCAACTTTTTTGCGATGCCTAGAACCACTTTTTGCGCCTCGACTTCCNGAAGGTCCGAACAACGATTCAGGTCCAAAAGGGGCATTTGGAAACAAAGCAGTAAAGTACAACATCCAACAAACATCATGGACATTGAAAGCAAGACCAAGAAACATTCAAACAGTATTTCAAAGCGATGGATGGAAGGATTCATTAAATGCACGTAAATTATCTCAACAAATTCCCTTCAACTTAGTGAATACTCAACATTTTTATAAATATTTTTCACAACAAGTAAGAGAGAAATTTATTCGTCATATAAAATAAAACAAGTGATATTTAATTTTTGATAATATGAAAATAATATTATAATATTGTGGAGTGAGACCACTACATTCAATATCAGTTACCGTACTATCCACATAATTCGTTCAAAATAATTATTTTTTATTCGCCTATGAGCAACACCTAAATTGCTAGGGTTATGGAAGAATCACCTTTATTATTCTAAAATCGTAGGTCTGGTACACATTCATTCGTTCCCCCTTAGGAGTGCGCTTACTAGACGTCCGTTAGCGCACTCCTAGGTGGCGTGCGTCATTTGGCATCTCGAAGTTCGAGATGACAAACGTCGTCGGACGTGCGCCGACAGCCCCTCGAGGGGTCAGAGGTCACCAATGGACCTGGACCGACCCCTTGGGTGAATTCAAGGAGCAGCGTATTCCATACATACCCTTTTGGGAGAATCACCTCTAAATATACTAAGAGGCGAAAATTGGGCGAATTTGATGGTCACTTAAATAGGAATTTATTTTTGAACTAAATCAAGGGACAGTACGGTAAAAATAACTCTTTACTTAATAGAAGAACATTTCATGATGTTTTCATGATGAAATCATGAAAACAATGGTATAATTTCCTTATGCATTCACTAGGTCACATCAAAGCCATAAAATTTTGGTTTTGTATAAATACGTCATAATCAGTCCAAACTATGAAAATATTCAAATAATATTTTTATGAATCCATTAAAAATATATCATAGTCAAAATAGGTAAATAAATAAAAACGGAATGTTATTTGGATTTTGTTGGGCTTTGTAAGTTGGAATAATCAGTGGTCCTGCAAATCTAGTGCTAAAATTTCTATAGAATGTATTCCTTCATAAGAGTGTTTTTTTTTAAAATCTATAAATAATATTATATATCGTGATTATTTGTAAATTACTTCTGAATAATCTAACATTAATGATAGAAGATGCATTAAATACAACAAAAACCTAATAAATTTGAAAATATGTTCGGATAACTCTGATAAAATTACATAAAAAACACCAAAGTTTATAAAATATTAAATAGAATATAAGTAAAATTCTGTTCAATAGAAAATAAGTGAAATTATAATATCATTTACATTTAAATTTAAAGGTTTTATTCCATAAAAATTGTATTAGAAATAGTATTTACAAAAAGGTTTTCATATCGCTTTTCATGAAATATTTTGTCATGATAAAAATGGATTCCAATTTCTATTTATTTTTTTTGTATTTTATGTGATATTTATACAGTTTGCGATAGATTTTGCATATGTATTTTGATTTCCATCACTTGTATCCAGATTTAAAAGGCCATACTAAACTATTGCTAAAACATAAGGAGAACTAATTGTTAGAAACATGTGTAGAGTCAAAGGCATTAATACATGCATTGCTTCGTTATTTAATTGATTTGATATATATTTGTATTGTATAACCTTACAAAACAATTATTTTTATGTTGATATATACAAGAAAAACTAATTCAAACCTAAATTATAACTTCCCCCATTTAAGTTATTAAGTGTTATTATATGTTTATTTTTCTCATTAAAATAGAATTAGTCTGAAAGATGTTTTTAATATCCATGTTTAGAAGTTTTTTTAATAAAATATTAAGTTTTTAATAAACACATAAAAATTACTTATGAATTATTATTCGATTATTTTAATTCTAAATATAGTGAACACATTATAATTCATTATTTCAACTGTAGAAAAGTCTTGTTTTGTAATTAAACGTCTAAAACCAAGTTATATCTTACTTTTGTAAAAGTGATGATTAATTATGGGATTTTGTCTTACATATACATATTTATATTCATTTTTGTGAATAATATTTTTGTTCAAGGAAAATCATCTTTTGAAACTAATTTCTTGTAAAATTTATTAATTAAATGATACACATTATTGCAAAGTTTCCGGTTTTTTACAAATCAAGTGATCTGACTTGTACAATGTTTAAACTTTACAGATGAGTATTATTTCTTATTTTTATTCTTATTTGGTAAAAATGACAATTATCAAAAATTATCATTGTTTATAAAATTAAAAATAGTAGTTTTGTGCATTTTGTACTTCTTCTTTCATGATTTCAAGATCTCATCCTTTTTCCTCTAGTCTACTTTTGCATTATTCTCATTTTATCTCAATTCCCATAGTAAAAATAAAATGAAAAGCATTTTTTGAAAATAATTAACCTATTTCTTTTGTACTTAAATATTCTATATTATTCTTAACTTAATGATGTTTCGTTTAAATAACCTCTTCTCCATTCTCTTTCGAACGAGAGTTGACAAGGCTCCTTTATTATGATAGAGGAACGTTTAAGTATCATGAATTTACGACCTTATCTTCACTCAAATTCTAACATGTTCGTCGTTTATTCTACGCAGTTGTATGGCTCGTATATACCCTTCTCCATGTTTTTACGTTGAGAAGCCCTCATGTGACTCGAAAGATATCGTGTCCCTTTGAATGTCTGCTCTATTTCATCTGACGCACTTCGTCGGCTTTCGAAGCATCGAAACTAGTTCTAGGTAGCGCAAAATAGCTGCATAGACTCTAGGCGACGGAAATAGTTTTCAAGGCATTCTAGTTAGAGGCATTAGTTGGCGAAGTCATGCGAGCTGAAGCAATTGACCCAAAATTTTTCTAAGAGTCTGAACATCACCATTGATTGTGTTTAAGCCGGACTACAGAAATGCGACATGTTGCTACTGAAAGACGGCTGTGCCCCAGGTCGCAAATTCATATTCAATGCCCGTTCTTTCCACCTTTTGACAGTTTCTAGGATAGTTTGACGTAGGAGCACGAGGTTGCCCCCTGTGAAGCCAGCATTCGGGCAAAAGCCCAGGGGCCAGCCCCGCGATTCCAGGAAATCGGTTCGAGTGCCGTTCAAAAGCTCATCGTCGTCGCGAGGAATTAGTATGCAGGATTGAAAATTTCTTACGCCTTCGCACACAATGGTCACATACGAGCGTTGACTTGAACATGGGCGCATTGCAAATCAAACTTGCATGATGCAGTCCAACGACCTAGCCGTTAATGAAACTTGCCTGGTAGGCCCCACGTTTGAAAATTTACAGTCGGGGCCGCTTTACTTATGAACGGGGAAAACGGGTTGCCTAATCAAACCGCGTGATAAACCCAAGCCCCGTCGTAAAAATGCCCCAAATTTTAAGTTTTTCTACATCCAACAGATTATGCATAGATTTATGCCTGGATGCAGACGTCTCGAGTTTCTATTTCTAAAGTGGATTTTGCACGCAATTTACTCTTTCTCTTAAAGCCTTACATAGGCGATGAATAGGTTGGCATATGATGATTGCACTTGCATAATCTATAACTATTGGAAGTGCATTGTTATGATAATTATTTGAACTATCAACGGTACCAATAATTTCCCTAGTAGGGATAAACCTCAACCTCCTCAAATACAAATGGAAAGGATATCGAGTACGTCATGAAGGAATTCCTCAACTACAAACATAAAGAAAGTTTTTCAATGGTAACTTTCAAGTGGCCATGCCACGACCCATGACATAAAAGCAATTGGAGGGAAAAGGGAAATGTACTCTTTTTACTCAATATACTAGTCTTTAAACTCCATGAGTGAGAATTCATATCATTGACTCCCTATCCCATCACACCTTCATTAAAAAAAGTTTTTTTTCAAGTATTTTGTGGCCAATTTGTTTGTACAAACTACCTCTCAAAGTTGTGTTCCCAATGTGTGCGGGCAATTTTGCCTATTTCTAAAAGATTCTATGCAATTTCCAAAATAATATATCAATTTTCAAGGTATGCTTATTAAAATTCTTGGAAACCCTTAGTAATATAAAATTAAGTCATGAATTTTTTAAATCCTCCTACATTTACATGAAGTTTCTTCAGGTGGCCTCTTACAACGAGAGGGCATGTTCGACCCTCCCTGCTCGCTAAAGCGAGGGGTGGTTACGCACCACTCCTTGCGTCAGCGAGGGCAAGCCGAAGGCCAACACTTCGTAAGCCACCGCCTAGCTGGCTGACGGTTGGCTTGACGGGCGACGACCGGCCAAGTGACCGGCCGGCCACCAGCCGCCACCCGCCGATTGCCAGCTCAACCCGATCGGCGGCTAAGGGGCCGCGAGGGCCTAGAGGGCGAGGCCTCATGGCCTCGTGCCCTCACCCCCACTCGCCCCTTTTTGCAAGCAAGTGAGCAAGGACAAGAGATAGGGGGAGCGAGGGTGATAGTGAGGAATGCATAAGAAACGTTGATGCAAGTTCGCCGATTGTACCTCACACATGACGATTTCGTGTCGACGCGTCAAAACTGAAACTCAAGTTTTCTTAGGACACTGTGAGTTTCAAATCTCAAAATCGCTTGCAAACTCACAAGTTTGGGAACGTGGGGGTGAGGTAAAAACGGAAATTGGCCCTTAGAGACTTGAATTATTCAAGTCTCTTAGCACGGGTCGTTGATGACAATTGCCCCTGGAGTTACGCGAAGGGAAAAACCCCTCAAGCTTGCTCTTTACGCAATTCTGTGAACTCGACGACGACCTAAGTGTAGGAGCTGGAGATACAGTCGTTATAGTTGTTTTCAGAGTAGGACGACCCTTGCAACAGGTGCCACTGTTCTAACGGCTACAATGGATTTTAAACGCCATGAGCAGTTACAACAACAAGAAAAACACCAGGGAGGGTACAACATTAATTCTTCTTTGTTCGAAACACCAAAAAGTGCATTGGAAACCTCGGGAAGAGCTTTACTTCAACCTTGGAACTCCTTTGAGCTTCTTCCTCACTCCAAGGAGCTTGGTGGAGTTGTCTTGGAAGGAGTGGGGAATGCCCACCCTTAAAACCACTAATTTGCCTCCATTTTCAAGGTTCCATCCCCCCTCCTTCATCCAAAAAAAGGGGCAATGTTTCTTTCCAAGGCCAGAGGATCTCACGGCTTGAACACCCTAAAAAGTGGGACAATGATACCTCAAAGATTCTTTGTGGCTACTCCCAACATCATCGGCTCAAGGAAGACGTCGCCAAGGGGCACGAGATGCGCAAAGAAGACTCAAGAGCAGGCCAAGGAAGACAAAAAGACAAGAGGAAGACTAGATGTAGAAGAGGGAGTGAAAGAGTTGCTAAGATATTTTAGAATTCCTTTCCCATTCTTTGCCCTGCTTTTGTGAGAGGCACTCATATTTCTCATCACTCCCTTCAATTTTAACTTTCTATTTTCTTAAATTCTAGTCGCAACCAATTGTTGTGAGTCACGGCTGAGGACGAATAATTTAAAAATCCTTGCGCCAACCACAGCAGCCTAGAAAAAGAAAAATTAAGTCCAAAATTGTCTCACTGATTATGAGATCAAGGAGACTTCAACCTCGCAAAGTTCTCACGAGAACAAGCCAAGAAGGTGCTCCTTCAAAGGCAATAGTAGCGAGGTTGAAAGCAACTCATTGAGTTCCCCCGAGAACAAGCCGGACGTCATCACCGCGAAGGCATTTTACAAATATCGCCAAAGGCTTGTCGAGTTGGCTGGGACGACTCAAGATCACCACCGATGGTGGGAATTCAACAGCACCCAGAGGGCTGAGGTTGAACCCCCCTTTCTAAGATGTGGCTGCAATGGGGCAAACC
Organism: Penium margaritaceum; assembly: GCA_023375785.1. Lineage (NCBI taxonomy): Eukaryota > Viridiplantae > Streptophyta > Zygnematophyceae > Desmidiales > Peniaceae > Penium > Penium margaritaceum. Next base: position 178,731 of record SZWC01003922.1, on the reverse strand, counting down.
AATGCCCTAGAGAGCGTCATGTTGGACGACTGCCTACTCCCAAAGGTGTAACTCCTCAGCGGTGTATACGCAAACTATACCCTTGTAGAGTGGGTAAAGGTGCATGGACAATGCGGGCACCTAGAGGCTATCGTTGATGCTTTGACGACATCAACAGTAAATTTTGCATTGGGGAACCTGTTAGTCCATGTTGTGTAGAGCATGAAAGACCTCGACCGTGATCACAAGCTGAAACGCCTTGCCAGTCTTGAGGTAAGCCTTCGATGCAACGATCTGGACAAAGTGTTGTAGAGCTTGACCCAGGTGTAGAAGATTCAGCAATCGTAACGCTCCGTAACAAATGGTGTCATCACTGTTGGTAGTGACGACTTTCTTGCCTCCACGACTTCGAGGCCAGTCATGATCACGTCCTTTCTCCATAGTTTGGAGATCTTCGAGAAGAGCGTGAAGTTGACCGATTGGCAAAACTCCTTGGAGCACGTTCTACATGTCTACAATACTTTATTTAGCTTGTGGGTGCGACTTTGCCATGACGCAGCTTGAAGACAAGCTCTTCAAGTATGTGATCAAGGAGTGTGGTGTGTAACAACTCTACCTCGAGTGGCAACCCATGCCGTGGGAGGCCTTATGCACGTATATGCATAAGAAGTACACCAAGTATGTGGTGGTACAGTGTGTCTTCTACAAGATCAAGGACTTCAGGCAGCTGGGTAGCTTACTCAAAGTCTAGGTGAGCAAGATCACTGTAATCGTGTAGGAAGCTAAAAGCTTCACCCATAGTGATGGGACGCAGAGCTTCAAGTACCCAGAACGCCTACCCTTGAGTACTTACATGAGGTTCTTGCCAGCGAGAAGCAAAAAGACAAGACCAATCAAACGGTAACCGATCAGGCTTGGACAAGTTTGAAGACATTGCACGACTACATGAGTGAAATTGTTTCAGCAAACGTGAAGCTCTACTAAGATATATGGCCAAATGCACGTGCACAACCAGGCCGTGAAATGCGCATAGACTCTGCGGGGGCCGAAGGGGCAACCAAGTAGTAGGGTCGGGCCAAGGGCAAGTAGCCCGCAAGTCCTCTAATGAAGAAGAGTGGCAGAGACAAGACCCCAAACCACAAGCATAGCAGTGAAAATGACGAGCTCTAGGTTACACATGAGCGTCGGAACACAATCTACCGTGACGGACTCTACAAAAACTGCATGTATCCTAGCCAATTTAGGGCTCTATGCCCTGAGGCTGCTAATTGTGGACAAAAGGTCGTGAAGTTAGCTGCAACAACAGCACCTTGTGGGGGTGATGGAATACGAGGTTGCACACAAGGCAGTGGACAGGGCCACGATTGCGGCAATGGATCAAGCCGTAGAAACCGGCAAGGCCGTGGTGCGATTTTTCCCCACCCTTGAATGGCGTCAGTGGGAACCACTAAGAGGTCAAACTGGATCATGAGCGTGGTATCATGTTTTTAGTGAAGTATTTTAAATATTTGAGTTTTGATGAGTTCAAACATCTCCATTCTTTTCTTCCCTCTTATTGAACATCACTATATACTTGCTGACTGCCATTCTCCACTAACTCTTACATCTTTGGATTATATGTATGATCAAACATGCTTAGTGGTGGCGACACTGACCACTATGCAAAATTTGTGTAATGCAGTGATTGAAGCAATCACCCTCAAAGCGGTGAGCTAGATCACATTTGTGATACCTTTGGTGGATAATTTCGACCCAGTCGGATTTAAGGACTCAAAGGTGCTATTTAAATTTACACATTGCCACAAGATGTGGACTTAAGTGGGTGAATCATGGGAGTTGCAGAACCTACCGTACAGATTTTGTGTTTATCACAAACAAGGCTTGCCGCCGTTGAGCCTCACTTATAAGAGTGGAGGTAACATGACGATGCAATTGAAAGAACACCAACTTGTTGTTCCCCTGAATGAACTTAAACACTAAAGGAGATGACACTTTTGTTAGCCTTGGCTTTACTCGACTGGTTGGCTTGAAAAACAAGGCATCAAATCATATAGTTATCATTAGTGACAAGCATACGGTACCCGTCATCGATACCTGTATATCAAAAATAAGTATTCAAGAGTACACAAAGTGTCACGTTGAAAGAACTCAAATTTCTTGACCCATTTTACGTGGTGCTACGAAATGTGTGGCTTCGTGCATATAAGGCTGTAATGTCATTTGAATCAAATAGTTTGATTTTGAAAAGGGCAGCGTCACTTTACGTTGATTCTGAGTACAAAATTGTCTCCGACCTGACTCAAAGTCCATGCCATTTTAGCTATGATGCACTTCAAGAGACGTATTCAAGAAGGTTGTCGAGACTTCTTCACTGAGTTGGAGAAAGTTGAGGACGAGAACGACACAGGGGCCACACAATTCCGTTGCCATTGTCTTATTGCGCCAGAGAGGCATGAGGCCGAACGCCAAATTCAAGAGTACCTTGCAAAAGTATAGATCGAGCCAAGTAGTTCGCCGTACGATGAGCTGATCATTTTTGTGAACAAAAATGACTGTGGTCTATGCATGTGCATAGACTACCAAGTTTTGAATAAGATGACGGTGAAACATTGATTCCCCTTACCATGGATTGAGGACCTATTTGACCAACTCCAAGGGGAAAAAGTATTTTTGTCCTTGGATTTGTCTCAAGGGTACCATCAAATCCGTATCACGGAAGATGATGTATCCAACAACGCATTTCAATTGCACATGGGACACTAATAGTTCTGAGTGTTATGCTCTAGGCTTACAAATGCCCCGAGCAACCTTCTAAGGAGAAATGAACCATATGTTCACCAAGCAACTCGATTTATTTGTCTTACTTTACTTAAAAAACATCCTGGTTTTCTCTAAATCCATAGAAGAGCACATAAAATGTCTGCGCAAAATCCTCATGATCCTTGGAGAACATAAGTTCTACGCAAAAGTGATGAAGTGCAAGTTTTCACAAAATGAGCTCAAATACCTAGGACACATTGTTAGGAAGGACGTTGTCCATGGCAACCCACGAGAGGTCCAAGTTGTGGTGGAATGGCCACACCTTAGAATTGTTGCATAAAATCGATCTTTCCTTGACCTTCCAAACTACTTTGGACAATTTGTACAAGGGCATTTGGCTCTAGTGGCATCGGTAACTAAGCTCACGTAAAAAGACGTGCGTTCCAAATGGACATTTGATTGTGAGAACGCCTTTCTCAAAGTCAAAGAGCTTTTATCCACAACACCCGTCCTCGCTTTTCTAGATCCACCGCAACTATAGGAGGTTTGATGTGATGTTTTGGTAATAGGACTTGGAGGCGTCTTATTGCAAAACATTCATCCAATGGCGTATGATAGACAGAAGCTCATCCCTGCGGAAATGTGGTACACGACTACGGATCAAGAGCTCCTTACGGTGGTAAACGCTTTCAAGATATGGTGTTACTATATCAAGGGTGTTTATGGGGATGTGATGGTCATGATCGACCATAACCCATTGGTGTTTTTCTAAATACAACCAAACGCGTGAAGACGACGCGTTGGAGCGAATGCCTAAGCCAATTCTTATTCACATGTGAATATCGGCAAGGACGAATGAATGTGGCAGATCCACTTAGCCACAACCTGTAGAAATTAAAGCAACCACCGAGGTTGGTAGGTGTTTCATTACGATTGGGACACCAATCATGGAAACACTAGAGCCCCGTGCACCTCTGCAGCAACCACCTCAAGAGATTATTCACTATAACAATTTTTTCAATAGAATGCAGTTAACATGCTGTGTCGATTATATGTTTCAAGACTCTAAAAATCTACACAAGTATGGATTAGTGAAGGATATAGGAATCTTTTGGCATGGAGAACAAGTTGTTGCGCCTGAAACGGGAGACCTCCAAGCAAAGATGATCTCCCAGTTCCATATCCTGCCAGTCTCAGGTCATATGGGACCTCGAAAGACGGGTGAAGCACTCTCGGCCCACTATTAGTGGCATGGATGGAGTGTTGATGTTTGTAAGTACCCTACTGCCTGATGATTTTGATTGTAACTCTTTTTTGGTGGCCGAATTTCGCTAAATTTGATATTTCATCGAATTTATCCAGGCACCAAATTAAATCACACGCAGAATGATCGAATTCAAAGTGTGATGATGCATTTTTCATTTCGAGGTGTGTTATCCAATCTGTTTTGTTCACATCATGGCCGTTCGTGAATATTGGAATATTATAAGCTCGTTACGTGTGATGTTCGACTTAGGCTTACTTGCACTGTCCGAGGTTGTCTTTTTTGCGTGTTACTGACGTGATTTGTGTGATTGGCCGTTGGAGCGAGATGCAGCTTTCCCGCATCGCTGTCATATCAGCGACATGCATGGAAACTTGACACGACGGCTCGAAATCAAACGATTTGACACACTAGTTTGCCGGATCGAGAAAGTGACCAGGACCGGTCGTCGAATCTAAAGAAGCACCTCCGTAGTTTCGACGAATTTAAAGAGTACGATGAGATATAAACCCGACGACAAAATTAAATATTTCTAAATTCGCAACTACTAAATGAACGAAATCATCAGGCAGTAGGGTATTGCATGACATGCGAAAATGGTCAAAAAATGGTTGTACAAATGGTTGTACGTGAAAAGAATGATGTTCGGGAAATTTTTCCATCTATGAGGGGAGCTTATTTGTGATGGTGTGCTTTGGTAGATGTGGAGGAAATTCCACAAATAAAGGCATGCATGAAATTCCATTTGACACGCGAAAGCTTATGGTCATTCCAGGTTAACCATCATCAAAGACAGTGTTGTGAAAACCCATTACTCATGTATAGTGTATTAATTGCATTTTGATGAAGGAAAATAACATGACATGAACATACATAGCGGGAAAGCTAGTGCATAGCGAGTGCGAATGTGCGAAGATATGATGTACGGTTTCATTATGCAACGTTGTAAAATCTAACAACATTCATTAAGATATCTAGGGAGAACGGGGGTTAGTTTTGACAGAACTTTCATGTTTCTAAAATAAAATGTTTTTCTCAATTTAAAAAATATTGATTGAGTACATTGTTTAGATTCCATATTGATGCTGGTATTGGTGACACGTCGGTTGAAAATGCGCAAGGTCTGTGGGCGGAGCAGATGGCGGTTAGAAACATGGGCAACGTTGTAGGCATTTTAACACGTGGCACAAATAGAGGAATGGAGACGCGCTTCAAGATAAGTGGTAGCTCTTTCTCTTGCTTAATTTATTTTCCCTTCTTGTCTAGACACTGTTTTCTCGGCGTTTCGCACTGTCGGCGGGATCTGCTTGTCTGTGTTCCGAATCGCTTGGTCTCATCCAAGCCTGTGTGGACTTCCGGAGCGCGTCTTTCCTCCGGTCAACCCTCTCCGCCATCTGGAGTGAATGCGCCTCCCCTCTGCCCAAGACGACGGCGTCTGCTACGTCTTCCCTCAACCCCCAACCTCCCTTTCGACGTGTCACCGTCCGAGTTGGGATTGGTGGAATTGCCCTTCCACCTTGTGCTGGTGGCTGCGTTCATTGTTTTCCTTCGAGCCAATCTCTCCTCTCCCTCTCTCTCTCTCTCTCTCTCTCTCTCTCTCTGTCTGTCTGTCT
>SZWC01003922.1:110991-121297 GCA_023375785.1 Penium margaritaceum | reverse complement strand
GAGAGAGAGAGAGAGAGAGAGAGAGAGAGAGAGAGAGAGAGAGAGAGAGAGAGAATGGACAGTGAACAGTGCACTGGCAAGCCAGTACTTGGCCACGATTTCCAACGGATTATGCATGGGTTCAGGCAGCCATAACTTTTCTTTGTAATTTTTCTAACTGATTCTGACTGCACGATTGCGTTTGCAACATGTGTATGCTGGTGTGGTCCAGTTTTCTGGGAAAAAAGATGGCGTCCAGGGTGGTGGCTGTCGGTTTATTGGCAGGGCTCGCCGAGAAAACCCCACCGGACAGACTTTAGTGGAGCTTCCTGACTGGCTAGTAGATTGAGTAATTGGTCTCACAGAGGTGAGGAGAGCCTAGGTTAGTGTGGGAGGGGTCATCACCTCTCATTGTTGCTAACAACTCAGTCATCACTTACTTCTAACTCCAATTTTGAAGCTAACTTTCAAGTGCAANTTTTCCCTTTCACGGTTGTGAAGCCAGCGCTGCTCTGGCGCTAAGTCTGGGTGCATCAGGCCACACACTTCAGTCCAAGTGTGTAAGGTGGCATAAAAATGATATTGTCCAGAATGGCACAACATCATTTCAACCTACAACAGCTAGATTTAACCCGACACTTGGACGAGCTACTCAGCTGCCCAAAAAACAAATCGAAAGAAGTATCGGGTGCAAAAGATAAACCCTTACGTGATGGAGCCAGTAATAAGCAAGGACTGTAGGTAGTTGTGGTTGCTAGACTAGGCAATCAAGCAAACAAGCAGGTGGAGGAAGCAGCGCCATGGATCGGGGGCAAGCTCACGTAAGGTAGAAGGATAGAAAAGACAAGTGATGAGTCTTTGGAGTGAGCGAAGTGATAAGCACCGGTTGACCGGGCCACCCACGCGAGGCTCTCGACATGGGGCCCGGACGCCACCCAGGGATCAAACCCGGACCTGGAGCGAACGAGCTCCAGCGGGTTTCTCACACGCCGGCATAAACCGGCCGTGTGGTCTGATGAGATCAGCAACGATAGAAGCATGCAAATGTGCAAGAATCCAACGACATCGATCACGAGTGTCTGTGGTGCATGCACTCCTCCAAGTGTTTGCCCCAGTCTAGAATGCAGCGGTATGAAACATCACTACAACCAAGCTCTTCACAATGCTAGCGTTGGTGCTGTGGTCATCACTTGAGAAATTAGTGGTGCAGCCACCACTGTGCGTCCTATGTTGTGTCACAGCTGTTCACCGGACAGCTTTAGTCCAGGTTAGTCACTTGCAGTGATGATGATGTGTGTGTGTGTGTGTGTGTGTGTGTGTGTGTGTGTGTGTGTGTGTGTGTGTGTGTGTGTGTCTGTGTGTGTGTGTATGTGTGTGTGTAGAGTCAAGAGGTCACTTGCGTGTGTCACAGTCACAACCAACAAGGATAGCAAGAGCAGGTCACCATCAAACTCCAGTGAGCACATGAGGACGCGCCAGCTTAAGCGAATGATCTCGAAGTAGCTATCAAACATCACGGTATCCCAAAAAGCGAGTGCCGACAAGTCCAAAGGTCGTGACTGACACACCAACAGTTTTGGGACGGTTTTTAAGGCAACCTGACCTGTCAACGTGTGCAGCCTGACTTGCGTCTGGGATATCTATTTGTGGTGTGTACTTGCTAAATACCATCTCCGTGCAATTTGGTTCCATCAAATATTATGCTAGTCTCCTTAGCAAGATTATTTTTTTTCCCGTATTGCCATGCTTGACGACATGAGCGCCAACTCGGACATCGGAGGTTGGAACAGACACACCCCCCCCCAAGCCGACGCAGCAAGGAGAGAGAGGAGGGAGGAGGGACATGAGACAGGTTGCGAGGAAAGACATCTTCGAAGAACAGGGTGTTGCGAGACTCAATGATGCGAGAGCGGTCAGAGTCCCAGAAGCGACACGCCTTGGACATGGCCGATACACCTAGGAAGGTGCAAAGGCGGGCGCAAGGGCTGATTTTGCCATTGCGAAAGTCCTCGGGCAACCAGACGGCGGCAACACAGCCCCAGACGTGGGCGAGACGGAGGTCGGCACGACGGTCGTACCAGCGTTCAATGGAGGTGACATGACGAGGAAGGGGACCATGGTGAATACGGTTCCAGACCCAGGTCATGAAAGACATGGCTTCAAAGGAAAAGACAGGGGAAAGAGAGGAGTCACTGAGAAGAGTACTGACACTGTCAGCAAGCATGCGGTTCCAGCGTTCAGAGATGTTGTTCTGTTGTGATGTGTAAGGAGCAGAAGGTTCCATACACACCTCGCGAGATGTCAAGAAGCGTGCCGTGGGGCCCATGAACTCCCCACCACGGTCACAGCGAAAGAATTTCAGGCGATTACCACAAGCCAATTTGGCCTGTGGCAGCCAGGACTCGAGAGTGGGACAGACGTCACTCTTTTGACGAAGGGCAAAGACCTACCGCATGCGGGAAAAGTCATCCATGAGGCAGAGGACATAGCGACCAACCCCCCCCCAAGAGCATCATGGGCGAGAGGGCCCATGACGTCAGCATGTAAGAGGTCAAGGGGATAGGACGTGCGGGACTCGGATGTGGAAAACAGAGAACGGTGCATTTTTCCCTGAGCGCACTCAAGGAAGTCAGTGGGACAAGGTGCAAGGAATGTGTTGGTATCAAGACCATGAGCAGGCGTGTAGTACAGGGGCTGTCAAGAGCAGTAGTGTTGATGTGGCAGAGACGGTGATGGAGGACTTGCGCGTGTGTGCGGGAGAGGAAACGTTCAACATGAACCATGGCAGTGGAGGATGGATGAGGAGCAAACGAGGGCACACGGTACAAGCCGTCAGAGCGGGTGCCACGCAACAGAACACGGCCAGTGGTGCAGTGCAACACAGAGGCAGTGCCGCAGTTGGAAGAGAAGTCTATCCCCTGGTCAACAAGAGTCATAACAGAGAGCAGACTGAGCTCAAGAGCAGGTATGTATAACACATCGGGAAGGAAGAGTTCCCCCCAGGCCAACAAAACGGACAACCCCAACACCCTAGACTGGTAAGAGCTGACCAGAGCCAGTACGAACAAAGCGGACAGAGCCAACAAAACCCAGAGAAACGAACAAGGAACGAGAGGAGGTCATGTGATGGGTGGCTCCAAATTCAAGGATCTAGAAGCCACCCAATACGCGTACAGATGTAGGGTCACGACTCACAGTGGCAATGGCAGAGCGAGGAGGGAGGTGCTGACCACAAGCAGCAATGCAACGAGGAAAGCTGCATGACTGCCATTGCTCAATGCACGGGACATCAACTGGTGAACAACACTGAACATGACCTGAAGACGGACCACGAAGAGACGCAGTGACATCACACGCAAGTGTCAACTCAACCGAACATACACTCTCACCTCCCTGATCACGAAGGTGTCTCTAGTGGATGGCATCAGGGAGTGCAGAGTCCAGCTGGAGCTCGTCGTCGGATGGGCCACGGGTGATGATGACGCCAGAGGCAGGGAGTCGAGAGGTGTAGTTGGATGACGCCCATGGTGGAGGAGAGTAGGACCCGGAAGGGGGCCCGAAGTAGACGGGGCCGCCGAACCCCGGAGGCCAGCCCCAGAGAGGGGGCGGATATGGAGAAGCCATGGCGGTGTTGTAGGCAGCAGTAGCAGCAAAGGCGGAGGATGAGCGGCTAGACTGGAGAGGGGGGACGGAGGAAGGAAGGGAACCACCACATGTCCCGGATGAGCTTGCCCAGTGCGCACGCATGGCGGATGCAAGGCGAGCATCATCAGGAGGATCTGGGCACTGCAATGCCGCATGGCCCGCGGCTCCGTAGTTCCAACATGTAACAGTGCTAGAGGAGGAGGAAGCAGAGGAGGCTCTATCGGACCTGCGCCCCTTACTGCGCCCTCCGTGTCCGTCGCCACCAGTGACACCCTCTCGACCTTTGCCCTTACCACGGCCCCCACGTCCACCACCCCCTTGAGAGGCAAGCGAGACGGCTGTCGTGGACAAGGTGGTGGTGGAAGATGAGGTAGGAGCAGAGGATGATGAGGGAGGGAGTGTGGTGGTAGTTGCTGCAACGGCTGCACGATGGATACGTTTGTTTTGCAGTGAACTCCACAAGTCGGTCAGACGCTGGGAGGTGAACTCCCACAGGGCACCGATGCTGTGTGGTGCATCCGTAGGGACAGGTATGGCAGCTAGGCGTTCAAGCTCAGTGGCCTTCACCTCGCGGAAGATGTCCCTGAGTTTGGGGATGAGGCCATTGACGATAGATAGGACAACAGGGAGCTATCCAGGTGCAGCCTTGCCAAGGTCGTGCAGCAGGTGCAGACTGCTAGCCCAGTAGGCATCAGCAGTTTCATCAGCACGCATGGAGAGCGTGTTGAACTGGACATTGAGAACACTCTGGGTGGCATGCCCAGTCACTGTCGTGTGCCGTTTTATCAACGCCTAAGTGCCAATCGGGTCAGCAAAAGTGCGGAATGTAGTGTCGGAATTGTAGGACCCGATCTTGTCAGTGTGACTGTCGGGTCCGGCATGAATGAGGACACGCACAGCGCGAGAAAACTCAGACTCAACAGGCACAAAAGGAGGGTGAGCAGAGGGATGGGGCTCATGATTGTATTCCCAGAGCTGCTCTCCCTACGCCCAAGCACGGAAGCGGATTTCCCAAGAGTAGAAGGTGAGGTGAGAANGTGGCATGCCCAGTCACTGTCGTGTGCCGTTTGATCAACGCCTAAGTGCCAATCGGGTCAGCAAAAGTGCGGAATGTAGTGTCGGAATTGTAGGACCCGATCTTGTCAGTGTCACTGTCGGGTCCGGCATGAATGAGGGCACGCACAGCGCGAGAAAACTCAGACTCAACAGGCACAAAAGGAGGGTGAGCAGAGGGATGGGGCTCATGATTGTATTCCCAGAGCTGCTCTCCCTACGCCCAAGCACGGAAGCGGATTTCCCAAGAGTAGAAGGTGAGGTGAGAAGCGAAGTGAGGTGGGTTAGAGTCAAATTCAGGTTTGCGTTGCGCTGATGTTGCAAGTGCTTTGGCAATGGCTGCCCCAGTGACGACTGCGACTGCTAGAGGATCAGAGGAGGATGAGCCAGCGGTGACAAATGTGGAAGCGGGTGAGGTGGAGAAGGTAGCAGCAACGCCAGTTGTAGTGGATGCAGAGGGTGTGCCGCACAATATAGGCTGGAGGCGGTTAATGACCAAATCAGCAATGTGATCTGCATAGGCCTCATGGTCAGCTTGTCCAGCAGCTTTTCTTCAGCAGCACGTTGTGCGTTGACTGCAGCATGCAGAGCAGTGCGCTCGCGTTGCAGCTCAGCGTGCAAGGCAATTTATTGGTTATCGTTGACCGGCATGATGCCGGTGACGTGACTCTGACGAAAAAAATTCGCAGAGTTTCCCTTGCCCCTGTCGGCATAGGAAATGTGTGGTGGGTACGTCAGGGGTCTGTTGCAAGGCAAAGAACCTGAGTGCAGAGACAAGCCAACGCAGAAGAGACAGGGACAAAGGCGGAGACCAAGCTCACCAAGCACTGCAGCGAAGGGAGAACAATGGTGGAAGAGCAGCTGCAGTTGAGGAAGCTACAACTGCAACAGTAGGTGATGCTGAGCGATGAGGCAGGCAAACCCCAATAGCGCTGCGGCTGACAAGGCAGAGATGGCAGCAGCAGTCGAGACTAGCAGTTGGATGTGACGAGCCGTTGATGATGATGAAGAGGGCAATGCTGATGCCTGTGTCGAGGTTGCGTGAATGGAGTTGAAAGTGTTAGAGAGAAGCCATTGCTGCCGCCGCTGCCGCTGATGCAACTGTGTCTGCAGCGGTTATGATCAGGGTGGCGACGTTGACAGAAGCAGCTGCCAGAGAACCCTGATCAACTACAGCTGTTGTGTATGCTTCAATTGCTCTGCCTGCACAAGCACTAGCTGGTGCACGTGCAACGCGTGCACTGGCGGCAAAGGTGGAAGCAACAACAGTACTAGAAACAAGGGTGGCCTGCAGAGTAGTCAGCAGGTCATGAGATGGAGAAGAAGCGGAGTCTACAACGGATGCAGCTAGGGATACGGCTCGGCGTGAGGCGGATGCTCTAGGTGCTCCTGCTGCAGAGGGTGGTGCTGCTCCATGAGGGACAGCACAACGACACTGCTGACGGGTTCTATGGGCAACAGGTGGGCTTACGTGTGTTGGAAGAGCTTGATGATCACGTGGTGGTGCCGTGGCCGGTTGGTTCTGCACCGTCGGAGAATCTTCGACGACAGACTGGCAGTGTGCGGCGTACTCTCTGGCGTCCTCCCACTCGTAGTAGGCTGTAGGGTCATAGTCTTTGCCGGGATAATACCCCGGACTGCGGCGGCGAACCCTCGACCACACCTCCCGCTCCGCCCTCTCTTCATAGTACGCAACCTCATCAAGGATGCGGTTGCGCTCACGCACGGTGGTGGGCGATGTGGGAATTATTGGTTTTTTCGCATCTCTCATTGTGCTCTGTTGTGTCCTCCCGGCTTGTGTACATCGGCGTGCAGATGACTGACGGCGAGACTCGACGCTGATGGAGTGTCGTCCGGTGGAGCCGACGCACGCTGAGGTCTTCTCGCAGTTCGCTGGAGCCTCCTCTCTCCGGCGACGTGCTCAGCTCCATCGGCAGGCCTCCTTGGCGGTCGTGCTGCCGGCGGTCATTGACACCGCAGTTGCTGCTTGCATGCGTCCAGCGCGTCCCATCGCGTCTGCATCGTCATGCACTGCCTAGGGTCCCAGTTGCATGTTGCATGGCCCTGTTTGGCAGCATAAACCGTCGTGGGCACTGTCTGGGTTTAGGCTGCCATAACTCCTCGCTACTATTTTTCTAGCAGATTCTGACCGCACGACTGCGTTCGCAGCGTCGGTATTATGGTATGGTCCAGTTTTCAGGCAAAACGGACGACGCCCGGGTTTTGGGCTGTCGGCTGCCTGGCAGGCCTCACCAAGAAAACCTGCCAGCCTGAACTGAGGTATTTTCTGATTGGCTGATGAACTGAGTAACAAGTTCTACAGAGCTGGGAGGGGGCTAGAACTTGGAAGGGTCCCCCATTGCTGTTCATTCTTCATTCCTAATCAGTTGTTATCAGTTTTCAGCTGCTTTCTGGCGCTAACTCTGGCGCGCGCGTTTTTGAGTAACAAAACCCAGAGCTTCCAGACTTAGACTCTAGAGCAGCAGACTGAGGGGGCAGCTGACTTAAGCAACGAGCGTGGAAGCCCACACGCTGCATCAACTACGCTGCTGCCCCAACCTGCTGCATAGTTTCTCTCTTGGTATGAGAGCCAGAGCGTAGCAGTAGCAGCAGAAGACTGGCGAACAGGTGCCAGACAACGCCGGCGGACCCCCATACGCGCCAGTGCAGGGGAAATGCTGCCGGATTTTTTCCGGCAGCATTGACCCTCCTGGTGGCGGCGTCAGATTTTTTCCCACGGCCACTGGGCCAGGGGAAATGCTGCCGAAATTTTTTCGGCAGCACTGATCCCCACGCATGACGCGAGGAGGTGAGCGGCAGGCGGCGTCTGACATCTGTGGGCGACGACGCACGCGGCAACGTCATCCAGGTGCAGTGACTGGCACCACCAGCAGCAGCAGGCAGAAGCAGCAGCTCGCAGCAGCCCGCAGCAACAGCAGCTCGCAGCAGCAGCCCGCAGCAGCAGCAGCTCGCAGCAGCAGCAGCAGTACCGTGCAGCAGCAGCAGCAGCGTGCAGCAGCAGCAGCAGCCCGCAGCAGCAGCCGGCTGCAGCAGCCTGAAGCAGCAGCAGCGAGCAGCAGCTACCAGCCGCGGCTGCTGCTGCCCACTGCTCGCAGCGAGCGAGCAGCGAGCAGCAGCCCGCTGCTGCCAGCAAGCAGCACCTCGCTACTGCTGGGCGAGCAGCAGCCCGCTGCTCGCAGCAGACAGTGGGCTGCTACCCGCTGTGACAAGGAAAAAAAAAAAAGGAAACAAAAAAAATTCCCCCACCCCCGCAGCTTGCTGCAGCAGCCTGCAGCTGCAGCGAGCAGCTGCTGCAGCACGCAGCAGCTGCAGCAGCACTCAGCTGCAGCAGCGAGCTGCAGCAGCTCGCTGCTGCAGTAGCAGCAGCCACAGCAACTGCTGCAGCTCGCAGCACGAGCAGCAGCAGCTACAGCACCCGCAGCAGCAACAGCAGCAGCAGCAGCAGCAGCAGCAGCAAACGGCTGCAGCAGCAGCAGCAGCAGCAACAGCAGCTGCAGTAGCAGCAGCAGCAGTAGCAGCAGCAACAGCAGCAGCAGCAGCACCAGCAGCAGCAGCAGCAGCAACAGCAGCAGCAGCAGCAATTGCAGCAATTTCAGCACCAACAGCAGCAGCGGCGGCCCCAACATTCGCCGTTGTTGACGTCAGCACCCCTCTGCTGACGTCACCGCTGACGTCACTGCTAACGTCACTGCTGACATCATCAACAAAAAAAAGGGGGAGGGTGAAGGGAAAGGGGGAAGGCTAGAGGAGTGGGTAGACTCCCCACTCCCCCAACCCCTTGCTGAAGCATCACCACAAAGACAACACAAAAAAAAAACACAGACACCAAGGCATGGCTGATAGTCCTGGCGAGGGGGGGTCCTCCTCTGATGGGGGGACCCCTACCCCTCCTTTCTTGCAGCGATTGCTGCAGCACCAGCAGCAGCAGCAGCACCCGCCGCCGCTGCAGCAGCAGCAGCCGCCGCCGCCGCACGACCAGCAGCTGTCGCTGCCGCCGCAGCAGGACCAACCGTCGCCGCCATTGCAGCAACAACAACCACCACCTCTACAGCAGCAGCCACTGCCGATGCCGCAGCAGCTGCCGCCCATCCAGCAGCAGCCACCGCCGCTGCAACAGCAGCAGCCGACGCCTCTACAGCAGCAGCCGCCACCGCCGCTGCAGCAGCAGCAGCCGCCGCCTCTACAGCAGCAGCCGCCACCGCCGCTGCAGCAGCAGCCGCCGCCCATACAACAGCAGCCACCGCCGCTGCAGCAGCAGCAGCCGCCGCCTCTACAGCAGCAGCCACCACCGCTGCAGCAGCAGCAGCCGCTGCCCATACAACAGCAGCCACCGCCTCTGCAGCAGCAACAGCCGCCGCCCCTACAGCAGCAGCAACAACAGCAGCAGCGGCCCACTGGTAACGTTGGCGGCAACCCTGACCCACTTGCTGCTCTTCAGCAACAACTCGCCGCCTTGACACAGCAGCTTGCGGCGCTGCAGCCAGTCGCCTCCCAAACCGCCACCAGCGCGCTGCCGTCCTTCATCCCTCCAGGGCACGCCAGCCCAGNCAGACAGTCACTTCCGTCCTTGGCCCCACTCCGGGTGCCGGCCGCAGGCAGAAGGACTTTGAGACGCCGCCGCCGCCGCTTCAGGCCGGCGAGCAGTTCCGGAGCTGGGAGCTCAGCTTCCGGATCTGGGCGCAGGGTGAGGGCCTGTGGGCATACTACACCCTCCCTTACGACTCCACCCAGGCCGACCAGTTGTATGACGCTGGTCACGCAGTCCGTGCCCTTGTCCCAGTCGCCCCTCCAGCTTCCCGCCTGGCCTTAGAGCCTTTCCTCGGCGACGTCACGGTTGGCGCCATCCCAGACCCTGCAGCCGCATGGCACATCCTCACCAGGCCCCATCGCCTATCCAGCGACGCTGAGATCAGCCGTCTGCTCCGGGAGTTCAAATCCCTGCACATGGGGGAGACCGAGACGGTCACTGCCTACTGGCAGCGGGCGGAGGACATCCTCCGTCGTCTCGGCACATCTGCTCCGCCCCCTCTGTCCGTGCTCCTCACCATCAAGCGCGGCGCCACTAGCGACTACGCAGACGTCTTCGTACACTACCCCCAGGACGTCCTCTCCACCATGGCGACCCAGGGCACCCTCATTCCCTGGGCATACGAGCTCTTCCTCCGCATTGAGGAAGCTCGCCAGGAGTCCCAGCTTCATCGCACGGATGCGCTTGCATCCCCTGCCGTCGCCTCCCCTACTGTCGCCTCCCCTGCCGTTGCCTCCGTGGCCGTCGCCTCCCCCGCCGCAGCTACCTCATCGTAATCGGGGAAGAAGAAGAAGAGCCGGAACAAGAAAGGCAAGGGTCAGCCGCAGCAGCAGCAGCAGCAGTCGTCGACCGGGTCCGGCGGTGGTGGCTCGGCCTGCCATAACTGTGGTCAGCCCGGGCACGGGTGGTACACGTGCCCTCTCCCGACGGACGAGGCGCGCGTCATCGCTACCATGCGGCGCCAGCGGGAGCGCCGCCTCGCCTCTGCCGCCGTCGCCGCTGCTGGCCCTTCCACTTTGACCTCGTCCAGCGGCTCTGCCACTCCGGCAGCTCCGCCTGTCCCGCAGACACCCGCGCCGC
>SZWC01003922.1:91000-100189 GCA_023375785.1 Penium margaritaceum | reverse complement strand
GGAGATATGAATGAGCGGCTGCGATGCTAGGGACGGTTGCAGTGACCACAGCGTGGCCACAGGGCAAGGTGTTGCGGCCAAGGAACGGCAGAGAAGTGAGGTGCTGGCGGTGGAGAACACTGGTGTTAGCTGCAAGGAGTTGCTGTGTGCAGCAGCGGTTAATGTAGATGTTGTGGTCACTGTGGTCACCGTTGGCACCCCGGCAAGAACGCAGACGAGAGAGCGGCTGCTGTGGTACCAAGCCCCCGACCGCATCTGATATGCTGCCTCCATTGGATGCCAAGATCTTTCCCAGCATCGTTGGCTCTCTACTGTACGCTTCAGTTGCCACTCGTCCTGGCCTTTCCTATGCTGTTGGCATTCTCAGCCAGGGCTGCCAAAATCCCACTACTGCCCATCTTGTGGCTGCCAAGCGCAGCGTCCGCTATCTGCGTTCAACTGCTACTCTTGGCATTCACTATCAATCTGGCGCAAATCTCCTCACCGGCTTCTGCGATGCCGATCTCTTTGGTGATCAAACCACCAGTCGCTCCACCTTCGACTACGTCTTCATGCTCAACGGTGGACCCGTCAGCTGGCGCTCAAAGAAGCAGTCTGTGGTGGCCCTTTCCAGCACCGAGGCTAAATACATTGCTGAAAGCGAGGCCACCCGTGAAGCTGTCTGGCTGCACATGCTCCTCTCAGAGCTTGGTTTTGACTAACTCGACACCACAGCCATCTAGTGCGACAATGAGGGAGTGATTGCCTTGAGCGAGGATCCTATTCTTCACGATTGCACCAAACATGTTCGCCGCGAGTATCACTACGTTCACGATGCTGTTGCCGATGGCAAAGTTCCCATGCTCTACATCCCCACTGTTGATCAGACCGCTGACATTCTCACCAAGGCTCTCTCAATGGAACGCCATGCTGCCCTTTGCGCTCGCCTTGGCCTTGTTCCCTCCCTCCCCACTCCCTCTCTCTCTTGGTCGTCTCCCTCTGATCCCCCCAAATGAGGCAATGGAACAGATGGAGGCGGCTGTTGACAATGTCGTCATCCGGCTCTGTTTCCGTGCCCCCCAAATGAGGCGTTGGCACGGAACCGGGGTCGTATGACCGCCACGTTTCTATCCTCTATCGCTTTGCTCTCTCTCTCCTGCTCCTCGATTGGCCTCCCGGATCCCCCCACATGAGGCGTTGGATCTGGTGGTTGTTCGCGGTGTTGCCGCTCTCCCCTCGCTTGCTTCTGCCTGCATTTGCTTGCCTTTCCCTGTCTCTACTCCCTCTTCGCCTTGTGTTCTCCATTGCGCGGCTCCATCCTCGCTTCGCGACAACCCCCGGGTTGACTTCTTGCCTCGTTGACTACTCGCTGACCCCTCCTCTCTCACTCTTCCCAGACGTCCTCGATTTTTTGTCCGCGGTCCATCTGCTATCGTGTCTTCTTCGGCCGGTGACCGACTGCGCCACTGCGACCGCATCTGCATTCATGCTTCCCATATTTGTCCGCTGCTCGCTTCCTCTCATCACTCCCCAATGGTAGGCTGCCGCTGTCAGCTTACCAACGGGGGCCGGACGCGGGACGGGGACGCCTTCCTCGGGCAGTGCGGGCAGGGGGGTATCGTTAGCACCTCGTATCTGCCATAGAGCATGGCCCAGGCAATGGCCCTGTTGGGTTCACAAAGTCCTTCGGTGCACCCCTGTTGCCACTTTGCTCTCGCTATATTTTTTTTGGAGGCTCGGTTTGCACGGGGGGGATTGGCACTACTGGCGTGCTTCTCCGTGCCTCGACATCTCTGACCACTCGTCGCTCGTGGGGGGGTGTTCTGTTGTGCACCCATAGCTGGCGCAGATTGGGGCACAAGGGGGGGAATGTTGGAATCTGGCCTACTCCGTGCCCAAACTCGTACCAACCTTGCCCGGGTTTGGGCACATACTTCCAGGTTTCACAAGTGGCATACTTGGTGTCGAGCCACACAAAAGAGAAGCACGAACGGCTATGATGGATTGGGGACGGTTGAGCAGTTGAGCAAGAAGCTCCTCTCGATCCAACGGCTGATGATGCACACAGCCGAGGACCATCGGACAGACCAAGCGTGCGAGCAGGGCTCCGCCGGATGTCCGGTCGCTGAGGGAAGGAAGCGGACCGAAGACGTGCTGGCCGTTCTGGTTGCCGGTGTATTGGAGACCGACGGACCGGGAACGTCTAACGGTGCAATGGATCAATCGCAGCCGTCTAGCGATCGAAGGACAAGCGTAAGCTTCGTCCAACGTCGCCGTTTGAAGATCGACGAACCACGGAGGAAATCGAGCGTGCGATTTATCTCCGCCGTCGACTTACCAAGGGCGCTGGGCATTAGCCAACCTCGGATGCACATCCGGGTGTTTACGGTTTTTTTTGTATTTTTGGTGTTTCTAGTCTCAGTCGAGTCGCGAGTCGCGCTTACTACAAGTAGCCGTCGTCTTAGGAAAATCCTTGCTTCGTCTGCTTCTATCTCATCAATTCAGTAATACAGCATACCATTGGATTCAGCAAGAGACGAGCGGTGTACCTGTGCAGTGTGTGAGATCTCTTGACAAGTGTGCAAGACACATTACTCAGTTCAAGTGTGCAGCAATGGTCTGCCGTGTGTACCATACAGAGTTGCCTTTTGAGTGTACAACTTCAATGTGTGGAGTATTGACCTGAGACACCTGAGATTCTAAGAGGCCTACATTTCTAACATGTATGGTGCATGCAAGTTTCTCGTATACTAGGTCTAGCCACATAGAAGTGGTTAGACCAACCTGTCGGCTAGCACGAGCTTCTGAAGTTTCTTCAGAGGAAATTTCTCGGAGAACAAGGAGCACTCTCATACAAGCTGATCCGAATGCATAGCTTGGGGTCTTCAAGGCAAACAGAGCATGGACACGGAGGGGAAGGAGTGTTGACGTGCACAAAAAGGCAAGACATCATTCTGATGATTGTAGAGGGTAATAATTATTGTTCTTCCTAGTTTCAAGCCCACGCGCCTTCCTCTGCAGTCATTCATGGGCTTCACAAGACTAGCCAACTGTCCACACAACACAACCAGTAGCATTGAGCATACGCAACGCAATGCACCCCAGTCTTCAACCAAGGACGCCAGTCGCAAAGTTGACGCGCTTGACCGCGGACCCTGCACTATGGTATGGGAAACCGGGCACGGGCGTCTNTTCAATGTGTGGAGTATTGACCTGAGACACCTGAGATTCTAAGAGGCCTACATTTCTAACATGTATGGTGCATGCAAGTTTCTCGTATACTAGGTCTAGCCACATAGAAGTGGTTAGACCAACCTGTCGGCTAGCACGAGCTTCTGAAGTTTCTTCAGAGGAAATTTCTCGGAGAACAAAGAGCACTCTCATACAAGCTGATCCGAATGCATAGCTTGGGGTCTTCAAGGCAAACAGAGCATGGACAAGGAGGGGAAGGAGTGTTGACGTGCACAAAAAGGCAAGACATCATTCTGATGATTGTAGAGGGTAATGATTATTGTTCTTCCTACTTTCAAGCCCACGCGCCTTCCTCTGCAGTCATTCATGGGCTTCACAAGACTAGCCAACTGTCCACACAACACAACCAGTAGCATTGAGCATACGCAACGCAATGCACCCCAGTCTTCAACCAAGGACGCCAGTCGCAAAGTTGACGCGCTTGACCGCGGACCCTGCACTATGGTATGGGAAACCGGGCACGGGCGTCTGCGCAAACTGTGCGGCAGTGAGGGCGGGGCCCTTGGCGAAGGTGACGCACTGGCGGCCAGTGGTGGTGAGCTGCAGGCTGACGCGCATGGCCACGGTGGAGCCGTCAGGCACCTCCACTGTGGGACTGCCCACAGTGAACGCCGTGGTGGGCGTCGCCAGGGCCTGCCCAAGGACGTAGGACTTGGCAGTGAAGGGGCGGACAGCGATCTGCGCGGGGCTGGCGGAGTTGGCGTAGCCCATGAGGACCTGCGAGTTGAGCATGGCACAGGAGGGGGAGAGGCCGAACCCGATCCAGCCGTAGGGTTCGGAGGTGGAGGCACGCACGATGGCGTTGGCCGTCTTGCCGGAGAGGGTCCAGGAGAGGGTCACGCCGGAACCGAGGTTCACGCAGAAGGACTGGGGCACGGTGACGCCGCCGAAGGTGTCGGTGCAACCCCCCGCCGGGGGCGGAGACTTGGGCGTCAAGGGCGGTGACTTGGGGCTTGCAGGAGGGGACCTGAGAGGGGGGCTCCTGGGAGGAGATTTGGGAGGGGAGCTCTTGGGGGGAGATTTGGCAGGAGACGCTTTTGGAGGAGATTTTGCAGGAGAGGCCTTTGGAGGGGATTTGGCAGGAGAGGATCTTGGAGGGGATTTTGCAGGAGAGGATTTTGGGGGGGATTTCGCAGGAGAGGATTTTGGGGGGGATTTGGTGGACGGAGGAGGGAGCTTGGGGGAGGGAGAGGGAGAGGGNACCACCGACGACCCCACCATCCTGCATGGCGCCGACAGCCCGAACCCCACCCAGCCGTAGGGGACGGCCGTCGTGGCGCGCACGATGACGTCGGCGGTGCTGGCCGCGGCGATGGACCACGAGACGTTGAGGCCGCGGGCGAGCTGCAGGCAGAAGGAGTGCGAGACGGTGGAGCCGCCGAACGTGCTGGTGGTGGCGCACGTGCCGATTGGGCTCGAGCCGGAGCCGCCGCCCTCGTCGTCCTCGTCCTCGTCCTCGTCCTCGTCCGAGTCGTCGCCCACGCTTGCGGCCTCGGATGGGCTGTCAGTCTCGACGTCGGCCGCGGTGGGGACAGGCAGTGAGGAGAGGGCTTTGGGATCGGAACCAGAGCCCTTCAGCACTATGGCCTCGGCGAAGGGGGACGGTGCGGTGACAGAGAGTAACAGCGCAATCGTCGCCGTCAGCAACAGCTGTAGTGTGCGATAGGCCGGGCCTCGGCTGGAGCCGCGGGAGCACATGCTTTGCGATGAGGACAGCGGACGAGGAGGTCGGACGGGAGCCATTGCTTGCGAGCGGCCGAGTCCGTGTAGGCAGTCAGCGGAGAGCGTGAGGACGCTAGCAAGGGGTGGGAACGAACGAGTCGTGTGGATGAGCGACGACGGGATGTCGAAGCGGAGAGGTAATAGCTGTCACGTTGACAGCCCAGGCACAAGCGTAGCCCCGTGACATGGAAATCCGCAGCTGCTGTCTAGAGTAGGGCGAAGTCGCGGCTTTATCCAGGACAGGCAACTTTGCACGTTCTCTAAAGGCGCTGTTTCTTGTTTCCTACTTTCCACTCGAATCGCGCAGCCTTCAATTCTTGGTCGGTGGCAACACGCGAGCTAGAGAGAGAAATAGAGAGAGAGAGAGAGAGAGATAGATAGAGAGAGAGAGAGGAGAGAGAGAGAGAGAGAGGAGAGAGAGAGAGACAGAGAGAGAGAGAGAAATAGAGAGAGACAGAGAGAGAGATAGAGGCAACGAGAGAGACAGGGCAGAGTGTCCTCAACCACCAACAGTAGGCGGGAGGGGAATCGTTCCTCCTGTCTACGCTTATTCCTCCGTAGACGGAGAAGAGCATTGGCTGGGGTGCAGAGAGGTGGACAATAGACAAGACCCATCGGATAACATGCCGACGGCATTCGGGATTTGGTTCGCTCGAGGCGCATTCAGGCCAGAAGGCGGAGAGGGTTAAAAAGCGCGAAGACGCGATACGAGAAATTACACAGCCTGGTGATAGGCCATGCGACTCGTAGCGCGGTTGTAAACTTCCAGCCGACAGTTCGAAAAGCTGTGGAAACAGTATCTAGGCAAGGAACGAGCAAAACTGCCGATTTCCATTTTGAACATTTGACGATCCCAGCTTTAAGTGAGACCATAACGAGGACAACCGAGGTTCAGCCTGTTTTGATTACTACCGTGACCAGAACCTTTCTGTGTACCCACAAAACCCTCCCCATTTAATCTTCGTTTGATTCGGTGGCTCAGAACGGGCGGCATCCGGACGGGAATCAGCTGGGAGCGCGCGGCCCGGGGTTCCATCTCCCCTGCAGGAAATGGACGGCGCAGTTTCTTATCCGGCGTTACTGAGACTCGCGACTTGAGCTTGGACTTTTGCAGCCGACACCGATCTTCAACGTGCCCGCCAGTCCATCGTGATCGCCTTTTGCACCGCTGGCAACGTGCCCTGATCGGAAACGTCATGCGCTCTTTCTGATAAGGGGCAAACTTGTCCGGGACGATGACCTGACCTGACGCTACCCTCTTCGGCGAGGATGAGGAAGTGCATGCAAAGCGAGCTTCTGTTCCAGAAAGTTGCTTATCGATTATGTCATGGCCAGCGATGAATTGTCGCTTTATCTGCCGGCCATTCTGGTCAGAGCCACAACCCGACCTGACGACTGCCGTGTTCCGCAACAATTTTTTTGGGTTACGTAGTAACCTATTGTTATCGGTTCGTGGACCTGTTTTGGGGACGTCCGCCAACCTGCAATCTGTGAACAGTACTTTGTTTCCGAGTAGGACATACGAAATAACACAAGAATANTAATTTTTGATCAAGTATTCACATTCTTTCAAATGTTTTTTTGTCACAAACGTAATCACAACAAATCATTGTCCTTAGATGGTTGGATCATGTGAATTTAAAGAGAATACTACTTATAATGAACAGATAAA
Source organism: Penium margaritaceum (assembly GCA_023375785.1). Lineage (NCBI taxonomy): Eukaryota > Viridiplantae > Streptophyta > Zygnematophyceae > Desmidiales > Peniaceae > Penium > Penium margaritaceum. Next base: position 93,564 of record SZWC01003922.1, on the reverse strand, counting down.
ATACAAATTAATCTCATTTATTTTTTAAGGTTCATCGATGAATGCATGTATATGTACAGAGACGTGGACACATGTATGGATAAAATAAATGTGTGGAACATGGTCCATGGAACGAATACATGTGTGAATACAGAAATTTTAACGAATATTTATTTCAAAATTTTGATTTACACATGTGATTCCATTAAATCTTTCCTAGAGGTCACATTTGAATGGAATTTGAGAAAAATACAAGCACATTAACTACATTAAACAAAAAAAAACACATTGGAAATATAGTTCGGATGAAATGGATTATTTACATTCTGTTTTCCCTGCTTTTGTCTTAAAAAATCTTTCGGTTTCACTTATAGCCAACTTTGCGAAGGTTACTACGTAACCCTGTGCACCTTAGTGCAGCATTGCATCCTTGTTTGTATTTTGTATCGACCGCCAATGACGTGGCCGGTTCGGGCTGACAGGTTTTTGGTTAGGTATGATACAAATGTATCTTCCATGTTTCAAGGTTGTATATTGTCGTGGGGAAGTTCATGCCAGTCGCCACCACGACATTTTGTCACTACAAAAGGCCGGTTCTCGTCGATACAGCGAGAAAGAATCTATACATTTTGTGACTCAGAAATATTTAGTGTGATTTTCTTAGAACTAACATCGATGGCTAGGATGGCAGAGTAGTGCAGTTGACGACGTACGTTCGAAGCCAGGAAAATATGAAATTTTGCACCTCACTCGCCAAGAGCAGGAAGCTGTGTCGACGGAGCGCAGCTTCGTAAGCCGTGTCGATGGCCCACAGGTCAAGTGCTCAAGCCCTAGCACCCGCGATACACCCACGATGCAGCCGGCCATGCTTGTCGTGGACGGTCGATTCCGGGCGGACACGCTCTCGTCGCTCGCGCGTATATACATTTTTTACTGAGGCGCCCTTTACATTTATTTATCTTTCGTGAAAAGGTTCCAATCCGCCCAAAACCAAAAAAAAAAGTTGCAGAACACGGCATAAGACGTCTCTCGACGCCATTGGCGAGCTTTCGAAGGGCCCAGTTTTCCTGGAAACGGTTTTAGAATGGCTACTATAACACCATATGGCTCACGTGGAACATCAAGGAAAGAATACAACGAAGACATACATGGGGTTACCTAACCGCAATTAGAAGACTACAGCGTCCTTTAATGATGGCGACATAGATGGGGTTACTTAGGACTTAACCGTATCGATGATTTCTGAAAGGACCCCATCGGATTCTTGTAAAGAAGTCTAAACAGTGCGGTGGTGGACAGAACATAGCGATTGCGACAAAATAAGTGGATGACTCGAGCGCCAGGTCAAGAAAACAATGCGAACGCAGGGTTTGGCCCTCCGCATCATAGGAGAGTCAATCCTCTCTAGTGAAAACGTGTCTAAAGTTCTTTTTGAACCCCAAACAAGGAAGAAAACCATCATTCGTCATTAGGTGTGGCAATCAAACAAAAGAAGCAAATGAAATAAGATCAAGTTGTAGATAGGTATGTACATGTGTATGTATATTACGTGTATACATGTATCTACATGCTTATATATGTGTATCTACCGTACTGATGGGTACATTCGTTCACTTTTAGGATGCCATTTTAGTGTTTCTTATATTCTCCTATTTATGGGCCTTTTCTAATTATTCATGTACCCGTTCAATGGGGCACTCTGATAAAAACATACATTTTCATTTTCGCCCATCGATTCAGGTCCGGTCTGCCGCCAAGCGTCGACCCTTTGAACACTCGAAGTTCAAAACTGCGAACGTCGAACGCTCGACGGCACGTGGCCGTGGGTCACGTGCAGCCGTTAGATGTGCGCTGCCACCTCCCCCCTCCTCTCGGGTCACACTGGAGGTGGGCAGCGAGCATCGAGCCGCTCAAGTGGACCGCTGTGCAATCGCGACACACAAATGCTGCATGCTCGCACCTGTCGCTGTGCTCACCTGTCACTATGGAGACTGTCATCCTGCTCTCTCTCGCCACCTGTCAACATGAAGTCCCTATTTGACTTCAACATCAAGCACCTAACGCATGACGCGGCTGTTGTCGAGCGTGACCGACAGTTCGACCTGCATAAGACGTTGTACCCGAAGCTGTGCAAGTTGCCACCTCGGCGGAAGCCGGGCCGTCCACCCAAGAAGCCGAGTCCGCTTCTTCTGGCTGTCTGTGAGATGCCCACCGTACCCCCGTCTGTGGCGGCGACCGCGAAGATTCGTCAGCCGTCATCTCAGCCGGCAGACGGTACCGCGCTCGCGGACAGCAACGCGCCACAACCTCCCTCGCGCGGTGACTACGTGAACTTGTTGGGCGACGGACACCTGCCCCAAATTCATGGAGCCATGGTCGCCGGTGGAAACGCCTACCAGGCGGTCAATCTCCTTTGAAAACTTTATCGAGAGGCGAGCGGCCGTTGCATCTACGACCAGCTGGCCGCATCGACGATCCGCGGCTGGTACGAGACGAAGTCTGTTGAGTTGCTACCGAAGTTCAAGTCTTTCCTGTCACACGTTGAAGAAATCAAAGTTCAAGGTCCGACGAACAAACGGACCCAT
>SZWC01003922.1:63500-86000 GCA_023375785.1 Penium margaritaceum | reverse complement strand
GCAGACAACTTCGACACCCACAACCAAGAACCGGATTGACTTATCAATTTCTCCTTTTGGGAGACGATCTCAACCACCAACACTACTTTTGCGCCACACCAACTTTGGCGGAAGCTGAGAACGGGTGAGGGGGAACATAATGAAATCACACCATTTTTCTCCCACCTATTTCGTGGATGGATTTGGGTGAGCAAACTTGACAAAGGTGACGGACAGGTCTTTTCCATTGTATTACAGGCGATTTCACGGCAACAACAGATCATAATTTTACTCTTAATGTTGGAGCCGATCATCAGTGGGTCGATTATTTGTAAGGTTCATGATCAGTGATAAAGTTTGACATCTTGCTATTTTCCTTTATCTTTCATGATGTTTTATTTGGAAGAGTCACATGACGTACCGGACCGGAGCAAGGAGGAAATGGGTGGGGAGTCCCACTTATGGAGCACAAACTTTCTGAGATCCAACACTCCTAATGTTAGTATGTGGATGGGATAAAATCATGGTCCCTCTCAACCCTTCTCATTCAACATCCTTCTACCCATTCCGCATGGGTGGTGTTACCCCGAGCACAACATGAATGGTTCACAACGATGAGGTGTGGAGCAGGAGAAGATTCGAGTATTGGGGTCATTGGATTACTTTTCACTCCAACTGTCATTTACTGACAAAGTTCAGAATCTTCAATTAACTTAAGATTATTCCGTCACAAACGTGCAAGAGTCCCTGGACTTCACAAGCGGACATTTCAATCATTACATTTAGGACCCACATCGTGTCAACCTCAAGATTTCTCCACCATCCGGTCGAGATCATTTTCGCCACTTGCCCTGACCTCTAGTGTATTGTTTCCAATGGTTCCAGCCTGTTCAACTACTCTCTATGAGGGCTCAATACAAATGGTACCCCCTGTTGTGCACGATTCATGAAATCCGCCCATAGCACAAAAAAATATAGCATGCGCGCCCATAACATGAAAGTAATTTGCATCCATGTCCCGAATTCTAAAGTGTTGATGAAATGCCGTTTCAAAGCAGTGTCCATTGTCGCTCGTCACAGAGTCGGTGCTCCTTGCAAAATCACGGTCAAGAAAAGACAACATTTTCAGCCATGCCCCTAATTTTGAAAGCAATTACTTGAAAAGGGAAAATTCCAATCAAGCAAACTCGCTTTATTCGTTTTCAAACCTTGATCAAACCCTAACATTCAAGGTTGAGTGTGTTGTGATGTGAGTCGTCCTTGTCTCTTTGTAGAGCTTACTATAACCAATCTTCCGTGCCAATGCCCATGCAGATCCCAGATGTGGTCCCTGCTGGTGCCGGAGCACAGACGAGTGGTGGCTCCACCCACCCGCAACTCCGAGAAAGCTGCCACGGCGTCCTGGGTGAGGGAAGGCGATAACCCTCCTAGCAACGTCTAATGTGAGAGAGCACGTTGTCTGGGAGCGAACATGACAGACATCGTTGATTTGGTCAAGAGATGGCAAAGAACTGCTTGAAATGTGCGAAGTTGCAAGCAGAATGATCGAGTGGAGGGGATATCCCCCACCGCGCTACGACGACGTGCGCATGAAACAAGGATCGTCGCAGTTGTCACTAAAAGAAAAAATAGTCATAGTGCCAGAAAGGCACCATACAAAACCTAGTGCAAACCTGGGTATAGTACGGGCTGCTCAGTTGCCCGAATGACAAACCAAAAGAAGTAGTGGAAGTAGAACAACAAACCCTACACAGCAAAATAATGAAAAAGTAACGCTGTGTGCGGTCGAGAAAAGGCCTCGGGTGATCGGCCACGGAGAAAATCCCGGTGAGCATGAGAAGGCATGAGAGGTGAGCCGGAACGTGTCGGAGTAGCTGGGAAGCTGTTCGTGTGCTTGAGTGGGAGTGCAACATCAAGTCCAGAGGCCACCGAGACTGACGCAACACCCCCGCATGGCCCGTAGACGCCATGCGCCACAACGCAGCAAGGGACAGAAGCACAAGAGGCAGCAACACGACATGAGAAACACAGAGTACAGAGAGGACAAACAAAGGAGGGCTAAAAGAGAGGTGTCACATCAGCCATGATCGACACGCATGGTTTGCATGCCTACAGCATGCATAACCACTTTGAACTTCTCGCTGCAGAGCACTTTTGTGATAAAGTCTCGTTGTCGTCGCGTGTCAGCCCCGATCAAATGCACATCGCCACATACAATGCGCTCGCGCACAAAATGATTTTTCATGTTCATGTGCTTCGTGCATGTCTAATGCATGCCATCGTGTTCAGCAATGCGGCGCACGCTTTTGTTGTCTTAGTGAAGTGTGATGCACCAGATGGGCTAGCGTAGCTAGTGCATGAGACGACACAACCAGGTGCTCTTACAGACTCCCGCATCCAACGCTATGTACTCGGCCTTGGTAGAGCTATGTGCAACGCAATCCTGCTTCCCACTCTTGCATGAGACGACGGTGTCGCCAATTAGTAAGATGTACCCAGAGCGACTACATGCATCACAATTTTGTGCCCAGTTTTTCTCCATGTATCCATCAACTACCACGGAGGACTGCGCGTGAAAGCAAGGCCCCAAGCAAGGAGTGGACAGGACGTACCAGACAATGCACGGTGCGGCCTCAAGATGGAGGCGATGCGGACATGGCTGTGACAGGAAGTTGACTGTGAAGGCAGCGTCAGCATGCGTAGTGGTGCCAAGGGACATCGGTGAGCGGATGACCGACAGGTGCGTCATGACGTCAAGGGACTCCCCCAACCGCGCTGGGTGGTCAGTCTTCAGCATCCTTTGCCCACCAAGCATGATAGGCATAGAAGCATGGAGAACAGTGGGCGCAAGGTCAGCAAAATACTCCCCAAGCGTGCGGATGTACCATGCCTCATGCAGGTTAAGCACACGCCGATGGCGGTTGCGCTCAATTTCCATGCCCACAAAGATGTTTCATGTTCTACGCAGACAGTCCGAGGATCTGGTGAGGCAATCAACAAGTCATCCACGTAGACCTGAATGGCTCCTAAGGCCGCATACGGGGCACTCACAAAGAGAGCAAGGTCGATCGGGTTACGATGGTGGCCACCGCGCTCAAGGGTGGCAGAATTCTCGCGGTTCTAGTAGCACGGAGATTGCTTGAGCCCGTACACAGCCGTGCAGAAGCGCCAAAATCTCTTAGTGCTGTCAAAGCCTGGAGGTTGCTCGAGGTAGATTTCCTCTTCGAGGTGGTCGTGAGAAAGAGCATTGTTCACGTCCATCTGGTGTTGCTCCCAGTCATGTCGGGCCACATGAGTCAAGAGCACCTTGGCCGTGGTGTACTCCCCCCACGGGGGTGAAGGTGGCATTGAAGTCCACGCCGGACACTTGGGAGAATCCCTTAGTCGTGAGCCAGGCCTTGTACCGTTCAATGGAGCCATCAAGCTTTCGCTTGTGACGGTATACCCAGTGGACAGTGATGGCCTTACGGCCTGGTGGGTGTGGAAGAAGCTCGTATACACCATGTAAGTTGATAGCCTCTAGCTCTTTGCATATGAATTGCTCCCAAAGGGCCGCATCCGGAGCGGAGCGGGCATGACGCAAACTGTCAGGCTCAGCCGAGAGCGTGGAGTAACCACCGGCAACAAGGACGGAGGCAACAGTGGTTCTGTGCACAGATGAGCTGGACTCAGGAGCAGCGATAGCACGGTCAAACTCCTTAGCAATCAGAGAGTAGCCGAGAGAAGTGTTGGGATGGACCATAGTGGCCGCTAGCCCAAGGGCATCGAGACAGGTACCGGTGGAAAGTTGGGAAGGGACAGGGTCGTCCGGCCGCACAGGAGGACGAATGGACTGCGTTGACACAACGGAGGAACGCAAGGGTCCAAGACGGTCGCTTAGGGCCCAACTGAAGGGAGGACCTGCGGACGACATGACTGGCGCAATCAAGTTGGATGCAAAAGGGAGTTGCACAAACGCAGGCTGCGACGCAAGGACGACGGGTGTTGACACTGGAGAGGACGTAGGAGATGCTGCGGGTGAGGAGGTAGACGCAAGAGAGGGAGAAGCTTGAGGACCACCAGCAGGCACAGATGAAGACAAAGCGAAGGACATAGATGTAGCAGACGGGGAGGTGGTAGAGGCATCTGAAGATAGTGATAGAGGCAATGAGATAGCGAGGGAGGCTGCAGGCAGAAATGTAGACGCTGACGCTGGTGGAGACGTAGATGTAATAGGGAGGGATGCAGAGAACAAGGATGTGGATGCAAAGGGTACAACAGGAGTCGCAGGCACAGTGGGAGAGCATGCACCACCGAAGGGCAAGACTGCAGGACTACCCCCTCTAGCACGAGAGAAAGGGGCAAGCGACGGAACATGATGAACCACATCGTGACAGAAGGTCCTCTCGAAGAAGAGAGCATCACGAGACTCAATGGCCCGAGTGCTGGTAAAGTTCCAGTATTGCCAGACTTTGGACTGGGCGGACACACCCTAGAAGGGACAAAGATGGTCACAAGGGGACAGCTGCCATCATGCTTTTCCTTAGGAAGCAGATATAGGTAATACTTCCCCCACACCCGAATGAGGCGAAGGTCCGCACGACGACCATGCCAACGCTCGAAGGGGATGACATGGCGTGGCAACGGACCTTGAGGAACACGATCCCATATCCATGTCATGTACGCCATAGTCTCAAACCTGAATAAGGGAGAAACAAGACTCGGCAAGGAGGGTGAGAATACCATCAACGAGGGTGCGATTCCAAAGCTCAGACAGGGAAAGTGTGTGGGGAGCAGAGAAACCACCGATGAACCGATGACCGATGAACTCACCGCCACTATCAGAATGAAAGACTTGCAGCTTGTGTTGACAAGCAAGTTCTGCCTGGACAAGCCAGGACTCAGTCGTGGGGCCGACATTGCTCTTCTGACGAAGAGCGAAGACCGAGCAAAAGCAGGAGAAGTCATTGGTAAGACACAACATGTATTACCGACCAAGACCTCCAAGAAACTCGTCAGGGAGGGGACCCATGACATCACCATGAACAAGAGCAAGAGACTGTGAAGCACACGAACTAGAGGTAGGGAAGGGAGAGCGATGCATCTTTCCTTGTGCGTTTTCAAGACAATTAGTGGGACAGGGGGCAGGGAAGGAAGCGGCATTGAGGCCGAGAGACGGCTGCGTCTGGAGCATGCTGGCAATGGCGGATATCTGCATGTAGCCAAGACGGTGATGGAGCAGGCAGATGTGCTCAGGGTAGAGAGAGGGTGCAACACGGACGTGGACGGTGGCAGCGGTGGACAGGCTGTGTGCAAACAGAGGCATGCGATAGAGCTTCTCATAGAAAACACCACAAAGTACGAAATTACGAGACGACTGCAAAGAAACAAACCAACGCCATGAGACGCGAGGAAGTCCATGCCCTGGTCTTCAAGGGCGGAGATTGACAACAGAATGACCTCAAGTGCAGGCACGAAGAGCACATTGGGAATGAAATGGTCCACTGCCGGACCAACGAAACGGACGATACCAACACCTTGGACAAGGAGCATTTGGCCTAATCCAGTACGCACAAAACACATATTACGAACAGGACCCAATAGTACAAACGCGAGACGGGGCGAAGTCATGTGATGTGTTGCTCCCAAATTAATGATCCAGGAACCGTGCAACACACAAGCGGACGAGGAGGCATGACATGGCGCGACACTGTTAGAAGAGGCAGAAGAGGAAGGCGCATGAGCTGAAACAACAGCCGAAAGCCACGGGAGCGGAACATGCTCCCAGCCCTCGATCCAAGTATCATCAGCAATAGTTCCACCCACCGACACGCCCCAAAGGGCTACATCCGGCTGACACGAGTGACCTCCGGACTCAACGACCAAACTCACAGCATAGAGGGCATGAAGAGGTCGAGTGTGAGGGTGCACCAAGGAAGGAGCGAGGCTGGGATCAAGAGCAGTGACGAGCGAGTCCGCATGCCAAGGATGGGGTCCAGGATGGAGGCCCGGAGGTGAAGAAGACAGAGACACCAGTGAAGGTGGCGTGCGAAGCCGTGACGGAGGCGAGTAGGATGCCGAGGGTGGCCCGTAGTAGGAGGGAACCCATTGGGTTGGAGTCCGTGCCAAGGCAGGTGGGGGCATCACGGGTGATGCCATGATGGTGGCCTGCACACCGGGAGAGGTAATACGATGGTGTCCTACAAGTGGCCATTATGACAAAACAACCGTTGATGAAGAGGCTGGTGCTGTGTGAGAGGGAAGGGCGGCAGAACCCACCACAATCAGACAAGGCCAGACAGAGAGGGTTCTCTTGAGGCACCAAGACAGAACCTCGAGCGCCCGGGTCTCGACCCAAATTTATGCACAAACGAAAGAGGGTCTCCCCAGGCACCGGGACAGGACCTCAGGCACCGGGGTCTCGACCAAAAGAGAGTGATAAAAAAGAAAAATTACAAGAAGACGATAAGTGAAAGGACCTGTATAACAAGGAAAAGAATGAGCCCAACCGGGTTGGGACAGCCGTGTGCACGGAAAAATAAAACAAAAAATAAAAAGAAAAAGGATAAATTGTCAAAGTAATCTTGGTTGAGGCTCTGTCCTCATACGAGGTTTCGCGCTCCTATTCACTTCAAAAATTTGAACCGACATGGTTCCTGGCTTACAGGAGACGCAAACCTGGCTGCAGTGGCCAAAGTTTTACGCCGACCTGAATGGCTGGACGGATTGGTTTGACGCACCGATGATCCATGCCGTTAGTGCTTGAGAAAGAATCGAAATCTTTGTTCTTGCGTTACTTGTCTCGCTATCCTTGCCATACCGACAATGGTTTGTACTTAGGATTTGTTTTGTCTTGCATCATCGACGGTAAAAATCCTGCGTCAAATTTATGTGAGGAAATGTGAGAAAACATTGTTTTTCAGAATTCCCAGGCCACTGGCAAGATTGCCGTTAAGGCTGCGTACACCGTGAGGCCTTCACGTGAGGTCGGATTAATCTACTGACCAGATGGACCGGCGGATGAAACGGGTGGTCATCGCTGGCCGTCACATATTTTAGAAGTAGTTTTTTAGACCAGAAGCTTCCCAGGCATACCCGTCCTCGACGTCGCCAAATATCGTGGTGGCTGGTCAGGACGTTGCCTCGCAGAAGTTTGTCCAAAGAAAAAAGGAAGGCTTAGTTTGGCCAAGGAGAGCGGCGAGAGCGCCGATGAGTGACCTCTCCGACTGGGAGGTCTGATCGGTGGACGCGCCCGGTCGGGATTGCTCGCCAGATCTGCGAACCAGCAGAAAAAGTAGGCCAGCAGCCGGGAAACTGCGATGTAGCTTCCCGACTACTGGGCGGCTACACATACGGAGGTTGTGACTACGAGCAGTGGCGTTTGCACATGCGGCTGCTGCTACGCACAAGCGCGGTTGCTGGTGCCGCTGCTACCGCACGACGGCTGTTGCTGCCGCGTCTGAATGTGGCTGCCGCTATTGTTATAGATGGCCACAATCGGCATTTGCGGCGCCTGGAGATGCTGCTGTGAAGGATGCTGATGCGGCTGCAGTTGCTTGGCAGCCGAATGCAGCTGCAGTCACAGCAGCTATTGTGACGGCCGCGGTTGCTACCACGTTTTACAAATGTGGCTGTTTCTGCGGCTGAAACGTGGAGCGCATGGCTGCCGGACGGGAGGATGGCAGCAACGGCTTAGAGCGCCCCTATTGCTGCCGCCACCGCCAACGTTGCCGCAACAAGAGAAGACTCACAGTGGAGGTTGCGGCGGCTATTGCAGCTGCTGCTATGGTGAATAATGCCACTGCTGCAGCTGCTGGTCGTCGCCGCCAAGATGGCGGTGACGGATGTCAATGCGGCGGCTGAGAATGCTGCAGTGATGTTGCTGCCGCCGTCATCGTGGTAGATAAATGCAAAGGATGCTACTGCTACTACAATGCAGCTACGGTTGTGGCGGTCGCGAGCGTCGTCACCACAGAACGTCACCGCCAAGATGGCAGCCGCGGCATGGAAAGCCGCATAAATGTTTCAGCAGCATTCCGCCTCTGGCACTGCAGGAGATATACGTGACTTGAGTCCTCAGCTATGGGCCTCCACGTTGCCCGGACCTGTTTGCCCCACCCAGCACAGCCCAGCCCATCCCAGAGGTCTCTGCTGCTGCTGCTGTTGCTGCATGCTGTATGGTGGAGCACGAGGGTGCTTGTCTCTTGACGGCTCTGATACCATGAGGGAAGGCGATAACCCTCCTAGTGACATCTAATGTAAGAGAGCATGTCGTGTGGGAGAGAACGTGACAGATAGTGCTCGATTTGGTCAAGAGACGGCAAAGAACTTCTTGGGAGAGTGTGCAAAGTTGCAAGTGGAATGAGCGAGTGGAGGGGATTTCCCCCACCACACTACGGTGATACACGCATCGTCGCAGGTGTCATAGAAAGCAAAAACAGCACCTAGTGCCAGAAAGGCCCCATGTAGAACCTAGTGCAAACACGGGCATGGTACTGGCTGCTCGATTGTCTGAATGACAAAGCAAAAGAAGTAGTGGAAGCAAAACAGCAAACCTTACGCAACTGAATCATGAAAAAGAAATGTTGTGTGTGGCCGAGAAAAGGCCCCGGGTGATCGGCCACCGAAAAAATCCTGGTGAGCATGGGAAGGTGTAGCGTGGCAGTGCCACGCCGACCGGTCGAAGGAGCCACGTGGCTCGAGCGGGGTCACCTGGGACTGTGGACGGTGAGACGGGATGGCTTGAGGGTCGGAGACCCTCAAGCACCGCGGTTTTGGCCTAGGCGGCCAAGGATTCTGTCGAATCCGTTACATTGGTATCAGAGCTCCAGGTCTCGAATCCCACGTCGGGATTACCGGAGATGCCGAGGCGGCTCTCACTCCTAGTGGGGGGGGAGTGTAGCGTGGCAGTGCCATGCCGACCGGTTGAAGGAGCCACGTGGCTCGATCGTGGTCGCCTGGGACTATGGACGGTGAGACGAGATGGCTTGAGGGTCGGAGACCCTCAAGCACCGCGGTTTTGGCCTAGTCGGCCAAGGATTCCATCGAATCCGTTGTAGAAGGCATGAGAGGTGAGCCGGAACCTGAGTAGGGGGGAAGCTGGTCATGTGCCTGCATGAGAGTGCGGTGTCAAGTTGAGAGGCCACCGAGACTGACACAACAACACCAGGTGCTTGCTTGGATGCTGTGCCTTTTTTTTCTACAGTCGCTAGAGTCTTCTCGATGGATTGTGTCTTGAGCTTGATTTATATGTTTGCATTGTGTTTCATAGCATCTAGCTTGAGATTCTACATCTCTAGGTTTAGACGGTGTTGCGTTTGGATACCTTTGTGTAGAGGTACGGCCAAAGCAGTGGTTTTGGGCCGGTTTTAGGACAAACTGACACTGTTGCGTCCGTCATCCGCCGTGCGCCGTGGCAAAAATTTATGCTGTGAGCTTGTCCATTGTCATTCCTCTCTGCCTTACTAGGCTACTGGATCTTATGAGACTTTGCGCATGTCCCGAGCCTAACTTTGCTGCTTCTTACACCTGCTTGCTTGCTAGTGTGCCGGCTGGCTGGATTGTGCCGCCACGTCAGTAGCAGCAAGGCTAGAAAGCTTCCAAGTAGTTTCTCAAAGGGATTCATTTGTATGCGTGCACGTGTTGGGTCCCGCAATAGCAGGGCCCAAGAGGTTTCCTTTCAATGCATGGGGAGTCTCAGGCCCGCATGCAAACCACATGCAAACCCACCCCCGAAAAAAGTAAAAAAAAAAAGGGGTTGGTGATTTTTCCATATAGTAGCAGACGTCAACATTCTGAAGGGACATTCATGGGTCATTATGTTGACGCAAAAAATGGATTGAGAACATGTTTAGAGGTAAACTGGGAGTTGTCTGTGATTAAAGTTTCATAACATGGACACTATTCTAAAATCATTTCATTCTATGGGTGAGCATGTAAAATGATTTCATGTTTTGGACGCATTTAATAGATCTGGACAAACAGGGACAAAAAGAAAATTGTCCTTTCCACAATGGTCGTTAGAAATGTTGTAAATTATATTGAATTTTAAATACTATTCATTTGTAAGTTTAGCGCCGTTGACTTCTCGATGGCGCTAGACTTTTGTAAAGATGCATCTCAATATTTTCAAAACCCCCCAACTTCTGAGTGGAGTTTCTCAAAGGGACCACCCACGATGCTGCATCACATGCATCAATCAACTCAAGCGCACAAGCCCTACATGTGCGTCATTGTGTTTTGTGCTCTTGTATATATGTGCTCTGCACATTTAACACTTCATCAAAATACACTTAATGAGAAACAAAGATCATGCAAATGTCCCAATTTCTCAAATCATTTTCTTCTTCGCACCCCATCGATATGAACCATCCACGTTCCACTTGGTGTAACACTTGAATATCAGAGTGCAGTTGTGCTGAAGGGGTATTCAACGCAATTACTACACTGTGACAACCTTGCAAAAATTGTAAACACACCTCTACCGTCTAGAAGATCGCAAAATTCACAAAAACGAAGGCAAACAAAGCAGGCACACCCAGTGACGAGCAGTAGTAACCAGCAAAAGATCCGTTGGTGGAGGATCAACAACATGCACGCGACGATGCTCTCCAAGGAAACCAGGCAATGGCGGCAACCTTTACGATGGCTGGCACAATACCGACGACTCAGACGGCCAACCTGGTGACTGACCTCTTGGGCTCGGTGGAAACTGGAAACTGACACCGTTGCTACTGGGGTACTAACGAACACAAAGAAGATTGAACTCGCGGCCTTGCTTTTGTGTGGCACCATGTTGAATTAGTGGGTTGATCTAACGACCATCCTACAAGAGCAGGAGACTAGTAGAGCTGGATCAACCACTCTGACGCCCACTCTCACATCATCGACCATAAGCGTTCTACCTCTTAAGCACATCAATGCAACATGGCAGGAATCATTGACTCCATCAGACATTTGGGTGGACTTCACGTGCGCCATGCTCCCATGCTTTGGAAAAATAAAGAAGAAGCCAGACGCAATGTAAAATGCTTGCATCAGTAGACCAACGTGACAGGGTACACACGGAGTTTTTACAAAATAATCACCAACAGTGACCTTATCCCTGAAGAACTCCGGTTCTACTACAACGGCCTTGACCTCGGCGTCCGGCGAGCAGTTGTAATATCTTTCATCCAAGATGACCTTTCCACTGATGATCGCAACAGCTGATGACATCGACAGCACCGACTACTATGCTTGGTTGCAAGAATCCAATGGCTTGAGACCCATGGGCCACAATCCATATCGTGGCGGTGGAAGGAATAGAGGCAGAATCCTCATCTTCGATGGAGATCAAGGCCGTTGATCAACGCAATCAAAAATTGTGCTAGACTTGTGGAAGGTGGGTCACATCTCATGTGATTGTCAAAAGTAACAGCAATATACCAGGGGGGGGGGTCAAAGATAAAAAAAATGAGGAGTCGGGAAGTGGCAAAGGGCAAGAGTAGACAACGATCCTCTGTTTCGGTCAGAACAATATGTGCCGACCGATCATTCAACTAGACAGCTCACATTGCTAGAGACAAGGGATCCTGAGATCGTAAACTTTGACAAAGGCTACGACAACAACCAACCAACGACACTGCTATGAGTACCATTAAGGGGTTGTAAAAGTTGAAAAAAAAATGCCAAAACTACTTGATGGATGAGCTTCTCATAGCCTTCTCAGCAATGATGTTACTCGGAAGCTGGGTTTGCACAATGAACTAAGTGTATTTGAAAGACGAACTATTGACGGACGCCTATATATCCATTGACTCCATAAACTACTCTGTTCATAATTCAGAGATGTAAACGGGGTAATGGTCTTGAGGACATACCTAGTGAGCGACTACAAAACCATCCTTGGGTAATGAATCCGTGTTTATAAAAATTTTTACGGGTAGACTGGAACAGCGGCGTGATCTGCATTAGCATTGATGGCAAGAAACAGCTCATGACTTTGATCAAGCAATGCGCGACAAAACGACGATTATGGGAAGCAGCTCAGGTGGAAGCAGCAAAGGAAGTTGCATGATTTAGTAAATGATGCACGCAACCAATGTTTCCGGACGTGGCCAAGTGGCACTTGCAACCCAGAGCACAAGTGTGGCTAGTCCTTGTGGAGACAGGATCGAGAGATGAGAGCAACGAAAGCAAAAGCATTGTCCTCATCAACCTTGACACCTAAAATGTTTGGAGCCATCCCAAAGGAGTTTGCACCCATTGTTAAGGAGTTTGAAGGCATTTTCCCCAACGGACTGCTTCGAGAGAAAACTCTACAACAAAGCGTTGATCATTGGATAGAAATGAAGCCGGAAAGCAGACCGATGATCAATGGGACCTATTGGGTGAGCGACCACGAACTGACTGAGATAAAAAAAACGTTTGGATGAGGTACTCGGTCAGGGGATCATCAAGCCATCCATGTCATCCTATAACGCACCTGTACTTTTTTTGAAAAGGAAAAATGGTGATATGTGGATGTGTGTAGATTACAAAGTGTTGGACAACATCACCACCATGAACCGCCACCCCTTCTGGTTAGCAGATGAGGTTTTTGATTGACTTTGCAGGTCAAGAATTTTCACCAAAATTGACCTACCACATGCTATGGATTGCAGACCAGACAGTGGAACAAGACGATACACATTGCTCTGCTTTTCAACGACAAAAATGGTTCACAAACGGTATGATTACGTGCATGAAATGGATTTTTATGACATCCCTTGGGTCTTTAGATTTTCGCATCATGTCGAAAGTCGTTGTTCATGTCATCATCTTCAATAGATGAACTATGGATGGCATGCTGTGCAAGTATGTGCAAATGGGAGTGAATGATGTATGCCTTTCACAAGAACAACTCGCTTCACTCAACACAATCTGACACCACGACGCATCACTTGTACCATGACGGGTTACAATATGCCTAGACGAAAAAAGATGTTGACGGTCATGAATACGTGAACAGTTCTATGCAATTAGTGTGGAATGAACAAATGCCCACTAAAATAATGGGGTGGCTGGTTCTACAAAGATTCACCCTTCAAAACCACAGGGTGGGTCTAGCCACTCAGGATCCCCAATGTTCTATAATACCACATTCCAGGGACTCTAGACAGGATAATAGAACAAGAAAACACACATTGCTATGGTTTTTAACAACAGAAGTGGTTCACAATTATTATGCATGCGTGCATGGATTGACTTGCCATGAGACCTGTTGGGTCTTTAGATCTTTCGCTTCATGTCGAAACTTTTTATTTATGTCGCTTTCATCAATAGATGAATTATGGCTGGTGTAGTATGCAATGATGTGCAAAAGGGAGTAAATTATGTATGCCTATAACAAGAATGACTCCATTCAATTACATGTAATCCGACACCAGGATGCATCACTTGTACCATGACAAGTTATGACATGCCTAGACAGCAAAAACTTTGACGGCCATCGATGCTTGAACACTGTAATATAACTAGTGTGGACTGAACGCACCCCCAGTTCAACCACGAAGTGGTTGGTAATTCAAAGGTTCACCCTTTCAAACCGCAAGGTGTCTCTGGCGAGACAAGATTCCCAATGTACCCCAACACCCACATGCTACAAACTCCAGACAGGATATTGGAGCAAGACAATACACATTGCTCTGCTTGTCAACGACAAGAATGGTTCACACATAGTATGCATGCGTGCATGGAATGAATGCGTGCATGGAATGAATTCCATGATATTTCTTGGGCATTAAGATCCGTCGCATCATGCGACAGTTATTTTTCATGTCAGCATTATCACTAGATTAATTATGGCTGGTCTTGTGTGCGATGTTTTACAAATGGGAGTGAAGGATGTATGCCTATCACAAGAAAGAATCACTTCATTCGACATAATCCAACACCACGATGCATCACTTGTACTACAACGTGTTACGATATGGCTAGACAACATAAGACGTCAACGGCGATCTGTGCTTGAACATTGCTATGCAACTAGTGTGAACTGAACAGACACCCACTTAAAGCATGCCGTGGTTGGCTCTTCAAAGGTTCACCCTTCCAAATGCAGTGTGGTCCTAGCCAGTCAGGATTCCCCATGTATGCCAATACCACTAGATGTGGTCCTTAGACAGGAAACTAGAGTAATACAATACACATTGCCATAATTGTCAGTGAAAAACAGTGGTTCACAAGTGGTATGCATGCGTGCATGGGATAACCTTCTAGGAGATGGGTTGGGTCTTCAGATCTGTTGCATCACATCGAAATTCTTTGTTCATGTCGACATTGTCAATAGATGAATTCTGGCTGGTGTGGGGTGCAATGATGTTTATGGGGTCTTCACATCTCTCGCATCATGTCAAAACTTGCTGTTCATGTCGGCATCGTCAATAGATGAATTTTAATTATGTTTTATGTGACAGTATTGGCATCATGGTGTGGCAATTGTGTACAGTTTAATGTGAACAGAGACAATGCAATGCCGTGCCTTAATAAGTATATACGTGGGTCTTGTTGACATATCAATTCTATGTTGGCATCATGGTGTTATTGGGAACTACAGGTCCTCAGTAGCCATCATGTGGAGTGATGTCCGTTGACATTTCATGTACTTGACAATGGTCGAGTGTACTTGAAAATGGTCAGGTGTATTTGATCTACAGTTCATGCGTTGTGTTCCTAAAAAGGTTTTCCAGATGAATACTTCAAAGGGGATTTTATACACTCCTCAAATGATGTTGATAGGTTCTGCATTGGAGAATCATCCTCATTTGTTGGGCCAACTTACACCGTACAACAGACACGATGCCAGTGAATTTTGGAAACAGTTGAACGTTTCATAGTTTCATTGTGCATTATAGATGTATGCATGAATATTGTACATTTGTACTTACACTTGTTGAGAGTGTTGGGATTCTAGAGTATGGGGGTGGACTTGTCCAGCGGCACTTTGAAAGGGGTATTGTGCGTCACTGTAGTGGTAGAACAAACCATTAGACATGTACAACATTGATTCCAAGGATGATCAAAAGGATATGAAATACGTACTAACCCTTTCTGCTCACACTAGAGGGTGAACTCGAAGAAGCTCATAGGCTTGGTCTGCCCTTCCAAAGTTCACTTGTATCCATGGCACACAAAGAAATGAATGTAAGATAATGATGAACCACATGAAAATGACTGCGGGATCTTCAATAACGTAGCATGGTTCACAGCCAAATATATTCAACAACCTGTTCTTGTGTAGAAAAAATCTTGGCCCGCTCCTTTGTTATTTTAGCCTTCATCATCTGAATATTACTCCCTTAGAAGAGAAACATATGGGCTTGTTGACCTGTGACCATTGCCCTTTCTGGCTGTTCCTCTGCAACATGGAGAGGTACAGCCAGAGGGACAGATATAGTGTCATAATTTTCAAGAAAAAATGGTTTAGCACTCCATATAATGCCATTCATCACGCCGCTACAATGCTTCACTTGCAGCATGGAGAGTCACCATCAGCACTCCTTGATCTGAATCCATCCTCCCATGTTTGCTTCATCCATAGAAATTGTTGCACCTGTCAAAGATGATATCGTGTGTACACTTGCTGCATTCTCCATGGTACCTCGGCACTTTATCACCTTGTCATAAAAAGGTTTGTCACTTTGGTCATGTGGACGATCAAAGTGCTCATGGAGCTGTGTCTGAGGAGCATCCATGTGTAGTCAAAACCTACATGGTATAGGTGTGTAACATTGTTTCAAATCAGAAATGCATATGTTTGTGACATGGATATTGGAACTCAAACCTATTTTGAAATCCCATGCATCAAAGGTGGCTGATTCCTATTGACTCCCTCGCGCACCATGGTGGTCAGAATCTGGTTGATGATTTCATGGATTGTTGAACTGAAGGAGGGGGAAAAACGTACAAACTAAGACATTCATGTGAACGTTAAGTGGAATATCATTCATGTATACAGATCAAGTGTTCAATTACCCTTGTCCAGGCTTGAGGTTGTCATCCTTGTAGTACATGGCGTTGCTGGCCACAACCTTTTCCTTGTTCGTGTATTATTGTAACTGACTCCTTGTTCTTCCTAATGTTTGTCCCAAAAGATCTTGTTCATCTCCACAAATTAAGAAGTATTGTTTTGTGCCTGCAGATGCTTTTGCTAAATCAACCATGCCAATGGCTAATCCAAGCTACAAGACGTCATAATATATGCATTATGTTAGTCAATGACATGGAGACAACTCATTGACACTGAAGTATATGCATTTCTTTCATATTGGAGACCAACTCAGTGGTATGAAGCGCCTCAGGGATAGGCGTATGATGTTGTTGTTAAAGAGGACCTGCAGAACTTGGTCCAATTTTCCATCCGCAGTATGAACTTGAGTGGCACAGGATTTGCCCCTTGTCCAGCTTAAAGTGTAGTCTTGACCAAGGGTCGAGTACCTGAATGTAGTAATAAATGTTGGTAGAGGGAAATATTTTCCATAACTTCTACCATGCATGTTGATGTATGTGACATATTGGTCTCTTGTTGTTCATGAAACCATGTCATAGATGTCGTAAAAGGACCACCTCTTCCAACTGTCAACAAAATCTTCTACAAACTGTTTCAATTCTTGTCGGATAGATCCCCCAGAAGTATGAACAGTGGGATTTGATGTTGATGACCTTACCACAGCGATGCGCAGGGCAGATTCAAGGATCAATCTGGGTCTTTTCTTCCAAGGGTAGGTCTACATTGATTATCATGGCATGCAGATGGTAAATTTGGCATCTTTTCTGAAGGCCGTTGATTGTTTCCAGTCGTGACTGCAAGATAAAACAACTTTTGGATTGATATTGCATAGAGCAATGGCATGCAAAGTATGCGCATTCAGGATAATTACTTGGGTCTTCCCTGTTTTTCACAATGTTTAGGGAGAGAGTGTTCTTGAAATGCACGGTCCCAGGTCTGATTGAGTTAAGTCTAATGCCAATGTATGAGCCATAGTGTCATTTCTTTACAGTGATGATAACGGAAAATTAGTCTGAGAAGTAGGTGTCTTGTACATTTACACGTATGGACATGTCACTGATATTATTGTTAGCTACTGAGCTAACCACCTCCGGCAGAGAAGCCGCGAAACCGAAAAGCTCACAAAGGTTTTTACACCTTCTTCCTATGCAGGTGTGTGTCGTGCATCCCAAACTTAATCAGGCATAAACTTCACCTTCAAGAGTACTAACGCCTTAGCATTACACCTCAAGAAGAGCTCAAGTCGTCAATACGCAAGAGAGCATCAAGCAAGGGTTAATTGATCAGCATGCAAGACAAGTCCTTTTATAGCTGTCTGTCCAGTCCTAGAACTCAAAAGCACATTCCTGAGAAGTGGCTTGACCCTGCCACATCACCAATAGACTTGCGTTGTGGGCTTGACACGTAAGCATCCTTGTGCCAAGGTGACTGATCAGCCGTGTTGCTTCCCAGAAGCAACGGACTTTCTTTCTTGGAAGCTTCCAAAACAACCAAGATGTGCATGGATCCAGGATCGAACTCATGACCTCTCACTTGGCCAAATCAACAAAATGGCCAAGTTAAGCACTGACCTACATGGTGTACTCACAGGTCATATCTCACATGAGACAGAGCATAGTTGAGTCACCCTACAACAAATCTAGGGGTCATACCTCCACAAGGGGCAGAGCATTCCTGATCCTTCGTACAAGACTGAACAAGGGGCAAACATATTCAACAAATCTCTCCCTTGCACCTTGTGTCAGTTTCCATCATCATTCTTCATCACTTGCGTTGACCATGCCAATACCTTGCCTACTCGCCTGGTGGAGATCCTTGTCCAATGGCTTTGTAAGCATGTCAGCCCAACTTAGCTTGGTGCCGACATACTCCAGCTCCACTGTCTGCTTGTAGACAAAGTCCCGAGCATAGTGGTAGCGGATCTTGATGTGCTTTGTGCGCCTGGACAGAACTGGGTTCTTGGACATGTCAATCGCGCTCATGTTTTCAATCTTGATGATTGTTGCCGTTGCCTGTGGTGCCTTCATCTCAGAGAGCAAGCTGCGAAGCCACTGCACCTCTTTACACACCTCAGCCAATGCAATGTACTCAGCTTCAGCTGTTGACAGAGAGACACACTCCTGCTTGCGACTCGTCCAACTGACAGCACCTCCATTTAGCATACACACAAAGCCGGAGGTGGATTTTCTGTCATCAATATTGCCTCCCCAGTCAGCGTCGGTGTAGCACATGAGACGGAGTGACACGGATCCAGTGATGCCTCCAAACTGGAGTCCCACGTGTCGCGTCCCCTTAAGGTAGCGCATGATGCGCTTCACAGCCTGCCAGTGCAGTGGACCAGGATTGGCCACAAACCGGCTCACCTGCCCAACAGCATGGGCTATATCTGGCCGGGTGGCGACCATGGCATACATCAGACTGCCCACTGCAGACTGATATGGGATGCCCAGCATGTCAGTTTTCTCCGCTTCGTTGGATGGGGACATGGAGGTGGAGAGCTTGCACTCTGAGCTCATGGGTGTGCTGGCAGGCTTGCAATCTGCCATGTCGTATCGTTTGAGGATGGAGTCGATGTACTTTGTCTGGTTCAGGCTGATGGTACCTGCGGCTCTGTCACGCTTGATGGCAATGCCAAGGTAGAAGTTAAGAGGACCCATGTCCTTCATCTTGAACCTGCTACTCAGCTGCCCCTTGAGATCGTCTAGCAGCTACGTTGAAGAAGAGCACAGAATCAGGTCATCGACGTACAAGGCGACCAACATAGTCCCTTTGTCGCTCTCATGCACGTACATGCTAGGGTCATTGTCGCAGTGCATGAAGGAATCCTTGGCCATGAATGTATCCATCTCTTGGTACCAAAGTCTTGGCTCTTGTTTTAGTCCATAGAGCACCTTCACCAACCTGCACACCTTGCCCTCGGGCGCATCAACCCCCTCTGGAACCTCCATCAGCACCTCGTTGTCAAGTTTGCCGTAAAGGAAGGCTGTCTTGACATCCATCTGGTAAACCTCCATGTTCTTGGCAGCAGCAATGGCGAGCATTGACCGGATGGAGACAAACGTCATAACGCGAGCAAAGGTCTCATCGTACTCTGTGCCAGGCCGTTGAGAGAACCCCTTTTCTGCCACCCGTGCCTTGTACTTGTCTATCTTACCATCCTGTTTCATTTTTACTTTCAGCACCACATGAGCGCCGACAGGTCTGTCCACCAGTACCCATGTCCCATTCTCCTCGATGGAGCTGAGTTCACTGCGAATTGCTTCATCCCACTCAGCTTTGTCAGGCCGCGCGAGTGCCTCTGCGACAGACGTTGGCTCCCCTTGAACCAGGAACGAATAGTTGAAGCCTGTCCATTCACCCCTATCTGCATCATAATGCTGCCGAGGAACTTTCAGACTTGAACTGCTCCTTGGACCTGCTGGCTGTTACTGTTGATGTAGAGGCTGGAGGTTTGTTTTGTCATCGATGGGGGGAGAGGTATCCTCCTCATGGTCTGGAGGATCAGATACGTCAGACTCGGAGGCTGATTCCTCCGAGTCATCTTCATCAGCTTCTCTCCCTGTTGTAGTATCCAGCCCATGCCATTGTGCTGGTGCTCCGTCTCCCTCCTCAAGAAGAGTGAGCCACTCTCCCTGTTTTGGAGTGTTTTCAAGTTCAAGAAGCTCTCCCTTACTCACTGAACATTCGTGGAAATCCACTTCTTTGCTGCGGATGACCTCCTTAGCTCCTAGGTCCCACATTCTATAAGCTCTGTGGGCGGTGTCATAGCCGATGAAAATACACTTTCGTGCTCTTGCATCGAGCTTTTCAGGACCCTCACCCGCCTGGACCTTGGCAAAGCCGGTGCAACCGAACACCTTGAGATGGGAAGCGTCCGGCTTCCTGCCCGACCATGCTTCTTGAGGTGTCTTCAGCTGCTGTGTCTGCTTCTTCTTGCCTCTCCTTCGCAGAGCTGCTGCAGGTGTGTGGTTCACAAGATACGTAGCCGTGCGTGCTGCTTCAGCCCAGAACCTAAGAGGCAGCTTGGCGTCAAAGAGCATGCACCTTGTCATGCCAAGGAGGGTCTGATTCATCCTCTCTGCTACGCCGTTGCTTTGAGGTTAGTAGGGAGTAGTTTTCTGGTGTTCAATGCTTTGTGTCTTGAGCCACTCCCTGCAAGCTTCGTACTCCCCCCCATTGTCCGTCCTGAATGCCTTCACCTTCCTTCCACTCTGTCGCTCGACCATAGCGACAAAGACTTGCAGATTCTCCTTCACCTCACTCTTCTTTTTGAGAAAGTATATCCAGACCTTGCGGCTGTCGTCGTCGATGCAGGTGAGGAAATATCTGCTGCCTCCATTGGACGGTATGCGAAAGGGACCACTCACGTCAGAGTGGATGAGGTCAAGGGGTGCGAGAGCACGCGTACCATTACGCTTGAAAGATTTCTTCTTGGCCTTGCCTTGAAGGCATGGCTCACACAAGATCCCAGCTCCCTCCGCCTCATCACCTAGCTCCATCCCACGCACTAGCTCCTGCTTATCCATGAGCACCAATGTGCAATGAGCCACGTGCCCAAAGCGCCTGTGCCACAGGTTCTCCGACGATGTGCACTGGCTAGAATGAACAGCCTCGGTGGCTGCATTTGCTTCTGGTTTTGTTGCCGAATCTTCCGCTGCCACTGCTTTCGCTGCTCCAACATGTCCTTCGTCTTCAGAGTTTGCATCGCTACTCTCCTCATCATCACTCCCGGCCGAAGATTCAGCCATTGATGTTGTCATCTTGGTCTGCAAGACGTAGAGTCCATCAACATGAGGGACCTGTGCAACAACCTTCTTGGCAGGGTAGGAAATGTTGATGTCCTTGGTAGGGCCTATCACTGCTTCCTTCTCTGTAAAAACAGCTGTCATACCATGGTCAGTTATCTTAGAGACAGAGAGCAGGTTGGCTGTGAAGGAGGGCAAGTAGACTACCCCCTCTAGCTTGAGGTCGGAGTCCGCACCGTTGACACCCACTGTGACCAGTTTGTCACCAATCCCCTCAGCTGCCTCAACCTTGCCGTTGGCGACTCTGAAGTTTTTGTTGCATGGAGCAAGAGAGATGAAGTCTCTCTTCTCAGAAGTGGTGTGCTCGTTTGTGCCCGAGTCAAGGCCGTAATCTCCTGGCCTGAGTATCGCCCTCCCTTTGTTGGAGACACACTCGGCCATCAAGCTTGTGGGATCCTTCCCACCATGTCCCCCTCGCCATTCATCCTCGTCTCCTTCCTCCTTCTTGGGTGCCCGGCACTCCCGAGCCCAATGTTTAGCCTTACCACAGTTATGGCAGTTTCCTTGACGCTTTGGACCCCTTCCACCAGTGCCGTTGTTTCCCTTGTATCCAGAGGAGGAGGTATTGCGAAAGGCACCGTTGCTTTGTGAGGCAAAGGCAGCCATGTTTGCTTCACTACTGCTGCGACGCATGGCTTCATTCCGCACATACTCCGAGACGGTGGTGTAGGATACTTGCTCTTCGGTCCACCCTCCAATCACTGTGATCATGGGACCCCAGCTCTCCGGCAGCGTCATCAGAAAAATCATGGCCTGCATATCNCTTGCGTTGACCATGCCGATACCTTGCCTGCCCGCCTGGTGGAGATCCTTGTCCAATGGCTTTGTAAGCATGTCAGCCCAACTTAGCTTGGTGCCGACATACTCCAGCTCCACTGTCTGCTTGTAGACAAAGTCCCGAGCATAGTGGTAGCGGATCTTGATGTGCTTTGTGCGCCTGGACAGAACTGGGTTCTTGGACATGTCAATCGCGCTCATGTTTTCAATCTTGATGATTGTTGCCGTTGCCTGTGGTGCCTTCATCTCAGAGAGCAAGCTGCGAAGCCACTGCACCTCTTTACACACCTCAGCCAATGCAATGTACTCAGCTTCAGCTGTTGACAGAGAGACACACTCCTGCTTGCGACTCGTCCAACTGACAGCACCTCCATTTAGCATACACACAAAGCCGGAGGTGGATTTTCTGTCATCAATATTGCCTCCCCAGTCAGCGTCGGTGTAGCACATGAGACGGAGTGACACGGATCCAGTGATGCCTCCAAACTGGAGTCCCACGTGTCGCGTCCCCTTAAGGTAGCGCATGATGCGCTTCACAACCTGCCAGTGCAGTGGACCAGGATTGGCCACAAACCGGCTCACCTGCCCAACAGCATCGGCTATATCTGGCCGGGTGGCGACCATGGCATACATCAGACTGCCCACTGCAGACTGATATGGGATGCCCAGCATGTCAGTTTTCTCCGCTTCGTTGGATGGGGACATGGAGGTGGAGAGCTTGCACTCTGAGCTCATGGGTGTGCTGGTAGGCTTGCAATCTGCCATGTCGTATCGTTTGAGGATGGAGTCGATGTACTTTGTCTGGTTCAGGCTGATGGTACCTGCGGCTCTGTCACGCTTGATGGCAATGCCAAGGTAGAAGTTAAGAGGACCCATGTCCTTCATCTTGAACCTGCTACTCAGCTGCCCCTTGAGATCGTCTAGCAGCTG
>SZWC01003922.1:40958-61297 GCA_023375785.1 Penium margaritaceum | reverse complement strand
GCCATTCATCCTCGTCTCCTCCCTCCTTCTTGGGTGCCCGGCACTCCCGAGCCCAGTGTCCAGCCTTACCACAGTTATGGCAGTTTCCTTGACGCTTTGGACCCCTTCCACCAGTGCCGTTGTTTCCCTTGTATCCAGAGGAGGAGGTATTGCGAAAGGCACCGTTGCTTTGTGAGGCAAAGGCAGCCATGTTTGCTTCACTACTGCTGCGACGCATGGCTTCATTCCGCACATACTCCGAGACGGTGGTGTAGGATACTTGCTCTTCGGTCCACCCTCCAATCACTGTGATCATGGGACCCCAACTCTCCGGCAGTGTCATCAGAAAAATCGTGGCCTGCATATCAGATTTCAGGTCCCACCCCATGCTGTTGGCTTGTTGCAAGAGAGTCTCAAACTTCTGCATAAAGGCGGAGACATCCTCCCCTTCACCAAGACTCATACTGATGAGGTTCTATAGAATGAAGAGACGGTTGGCAAGTGAGGAGGACTGAAACACCTTGCCCAGTTTGGCGTATGCCGCGGCTGCCACTGTACAACCGCTGATGTGTGAGAGGACTGAGGGTTGTATGGAGAACACGAGAACCGCCAGAGCCTTCTTTTTTGAGCTTGACCCATGCCACAAGGTCAGCACCCTCCTCCTTTGGTGCTGGGATACTTCCATTAAAATATCCTAGCAAGTCTCTATCATCCATGATGATCTCAAACTGCCACTTCCAGAGCACAAACCCCTCTCCATCAAACTTGAGGATGGGAGAATGATTCCCTGGTTCCCTTGTCCCTGCCATCCCTACACCAACAACTGCTACAGCTGCTGCACCTGTTGTTGATGCCGATGCACCTGTGTTTGAGGCCGTTGTAGGTTGTTGGTGAGAAGAGGCAACTGCTGGCCCTGTTCACGTTGGCCGATGCAAGCAGATGTAGGCTAATGTAGGCTGATGTAGGCTGATGTCAGCTCCCAAGGCAGAAAGGTGCAGATGTGTTGTATTCCCCTCCGGCTGATGATTGGCGAAGGCGCTCTCACTGCTTGTGACTTTGGCGGTTGCGTGCGTGAAACTTCTCTAACCAGAGCAGTGGGCCCATAACCCTTTGTTGGCTACTGAGCTAACCACCTCCGACAGAGAAGCCGCGAAACCAAAAAGCTCACAAAGGTTTTTACACCTTCTTCCTTTGCAGGTATGTGTCATGCACCCTAAACTTAATCAGGCATACACTTCATCTTCAAGAGTACTAACGCCTTAGCATTACATATCAAGAAGAGCTCAAGTCGTCAATATGCAAGAGAGAATCCAGCAAGGGTTAACTGACCAGCACGCAAGACAAGTCCTTTTATAGCTGTCTGTCCAGTCCTAGAACTCAAAAGCACATTCTTGAGAAGTGGCTTGACCCTGCCACATCACCAAGAGACTTGCGCGGTGGGCTTGACACATAAGCATCCTTGTGCCAAGGTGACTGATCAGCCGTGTTGCTTCCCAGAAGCAACGGACTTTCTTTCTTGGAAGCTTCCAAAACAACCAAGATGTACATGGAGTCAGGATCGAACTCATGACCTCTCACTTGGCCAAATAAACAAAATGGCCAGGTTAACCACTCACCTACATGGTGTACTCACAGGTCACATCTCACATTAGACAGAGCATAGTTGAGTCACCCCACAACAAATCTAGGGGTCATACCTCCACAAGGGGCAGAGCATTACTGATCCGTCGTACAAGACTGAACAAGGGGCAAACATATTCAACAATTATTCCGTACATGATCCATGGTAGATCCACTTTCATGCATAGCTGAAGCTATGTGCATTTTAAATTTGAGCTCAATGACAAAATGCAAACTACAAACTGCAAGTTTGTACCAATTTCAATATTCATATCACCAATTATTATTGTTGGTGATGTAGTATGTGCACATGTGTGTAGAAACTGGAGAAAATTCATAGGAGATGAGTTAGGAGAATGATAGAAAGCACACATCTTTACATAAATGTGAGGGACATTATTTTGCCACCATTTCATGACTTCAAAACCATCCCCATTGTGGTTTTCCACAACAACATCAGCTGTTTTTTTCTATGAGAAAGCCACCTACAATACCTTTTAATATCATACATTCATTCTGCGATGATGTGAAAAGGGTACATGGGTTGTGTATGTCATGGTGAGTCTCAGATGAGGTGATGAGATCAGTACATTATAGTTTAGTTTCACAAATGATATTTCTTGCATGAGTTTGCAAACTTTGGATTTTCTAGTAGCAATTTTTGAACACATTATGCATATATAGTGAGTATTGTGTTGGGATAAAACACACCATCATCTGTCCACGTAATTGTACGATCTTGGCAATAACCTTTGCTGAAACTTAGATCCCATATTTGACGTGATGAATGTTATACATATATATATATATATATATATATATATATATATATAACGTGTGAAAGAAAAAATGACCAAGAGCAACGTTTTACATGCACTCTGGTTGAAAACCTGACAAGTCAACAAAGGCTTATTCATAAAAAGCACACCATTGTGCCTTGTGAACTGCTATTGCATTTGCATGTGGAAATTTTCTGCATGGCATCTCCATTCCATCATTCTCTTTCACCGTGAAGGTTTTCTGGGTTCGTTTGACTGGTGTTCAGTTGTGTCGAACTATTTAAACTATAATGTGGTTACATTATTTTTTACGTTGTTTTTCACCAACCAACTTGTTATCACTTCATTCTTTATGAGTGATGCCTGGCAAAAAAATCCTCTTGCACCGTTCACCAAACCATCGGCAGTGTCCAAATTTACAAATGATTTGAACACGACATAAAAAATATAGATTTGGTTTAACAACAAGTAATCTCTATGTCCAAGGAATAGAGTTCACAAGAATGAAAGACCAATCTGAAAATATAAACAGCATTCCTCTCATCAAGGTCATTGCCTCCTGTGCCCTCACCTTCTGATCGTGACATAGTGAATCACTAACCTTCTTGATGAATTTCTGAATTACTTACCGTCTTGTTCTTTCAATGAATCTTTCATCGATATCAACATTCAGCTCATTAACGTGTTTCCTTCACGGATAAATTTGCGAGAGGTTCCTTGTTCGAACCCTCTCTTGACATGCACTGCCTCTCGTTGGAAGTGGTATGTGGAAGATGCTGTCTCGCTTCCTGGTTCTTCGGAGAGGCCTGTCTTGGGAGCGCCCTCCCATCGGATGTCCTTGTGAGGAAAAAAAAACAATCTCGCTGATGGCCGTCAAAATCACACATGGAGACTTGTTGAGAGAAACCATGGGATGGGGGAATACATTCCGACAAATGTCACAAACAGACGGGGGGAAAAAAATCCATCGCAGAAGGAGATGACAAATCACAAATGCAGTACACCTGTCGAATGCCAATGAGAGTCGACGTTTGGAGTTCGCCACCCTTTCTTTTGCTGTTGGACGCCCAGCGCAAGGACTGGCAAAAGCTGTTATGTGTTTCTGGTGGTCGCGAATGCTACACGATCTTTGCTTTGATGTTTCTCGCGGTCGCGATAGTTCTGGGCACTGTTTGTTCAAATGCGAGAATCAAGGCACAGTCCAAGCGAAGTATCTTCGAGCGTGTAGAAAAAACACAACAGCCGCAACCAAATATCGTTGCTGCTCACTCGGTCATCAAAATAGTACATGCGATAGTGGATTCCAACAATGGCGGGTCCTGGTATGCCTTCGGCTTGGCCCTAGGCATAAAGGGGACATAATAATCCAAAGTCAACATTTTCTAGACACCAGCTTCCGAAAAAGACACCAAGCATGGTCGTGATTTGAACCCGTCACTTTGGGTCTAGGAGAGTCGCAAACCAAGCAGTTAGGATATACTTGCCCTTCCTTTACACATGTTCTAAAAAATGTAGCTTGCCACCGCATATGGATGTGTACAGATCTGTATGTTCATATCTGCCTGCTAAAGTGTCAAGGCACTGTAGTTGAAAGGGTTCATATTTTGGTGTTTTTTTCTTTCCCTGGTTGTACATAGGTGTTGCCTTCTCCAAGGATGAACAAACAGCCATAATGCATTGGACATTCCGACCGTGGAGCCTTGATTTGATGTGCAGTTCAATTAAGAAACATGTTCTGATAACGTGAATAATTTGGACCCTGCCGGCCATTCTGACTGACTAGGGGACCTGGTTGGCCAATCTCAACAACCTCAGGGTCCATTGGCAGTCTGTGGTCTGTGACAGGCATGATTCGGCAACATCACCAGCCAACGTCCGTCCCTGACTGCCCCTGGGCAGTGAACGATCTCACAAACCTCATCAAACTTATCGTTTCAAGTGTTTCCAAACTTACTAACAAAAGCATTGCATCGATATAACAGGTCCAAAGGATGCTCCGAGTGTTAACTCATTGGGTAATCTTTGGGATTTAAATAATTCATCAAATGTGTTTCTCCACCAGTTATGCTGGCGGCCATTTATGTGCGATAAGTAGGCAGGTAGGAGCCGGGCTATCTCGAGTCGCACCGCCAGCCCGTGGGACCTCTAGTGGATCGCCGTCTGAATACAAGCATTGGTGCTGACGGATCTGTCGATGCGGGTTCTTGTGTTGGGAAAAGGCAGGTCCCTGGGTCAATTGATCGTAATGTATTCTGCTTTTGAAATTTCACACAGGTGGAGGAAATTCTCATACTTAATGGCTTCGGTAATGGTTCTGAGAATTTCAACCATTTTGAAAAGAAACTGTCTTGTGATCTTTCTATTGTTCTAATGTATTTTACCAAAGGAAAGAAGTATGAAAGTCAAAGAATTTGGTGGACGTGGAAACCCAAAGGCACAGGTCTTGGAGCCTTCTTTTTTCCGACAGCAGTAAGCGTTTGTAACTTGTGTTTTTGTAGATTTTGTAGATCATCATGAATTTCATCCAAGTTTGTTGTGACATATTGATCGAAAAATTGAACAACTTCATCCAGAGAGTTGTATTCCATGTCTGGAGCATCTTTCACCCACAAAAATACATGACATTGAGGACCACCATGGTGTTGAAATGCCACGATGCAAAATTAGTCCTCAACGTCACCAATTGGGCCATCATTTTTCAGAATAACTTATTCTAAGAAAATTTTACGACAGTGAGAGAAATATTGTGGTGGCTTCTCCAACACCGCCGGCTCAAGGAAGACATCACCAAGAGGCATGAGATGCGCCAAGAGGACTCAAGGCAAGGCCAAGGAATACAAGAAGATGAAGAAGAAGACAAAAACAGTGAGGGAGGAGTGTGCGAGGGTATAAACTCTTCGTTCGAGTTGACTCCTCCTCATCCTCATCATTTTGAGCGGTGCTCAATTTCTTGTAGTCTCTTGATCTTGTCCTTGGTTTGTTTTTCTAGGATTTTTAGTGTACCAAGTACAGTGGGTCATGGCTTAGGGTGTTTGTTAGAACCCACGTGATTGTGCCAACCGTGGCAGCTTAAAAAATATTATTTTTCTACCACATGATTGTGTCGACCGTGGCGGCCTAGCAAGACAGAAATAAAATTTATAATAGCCTCACCAGTCGTGGGAGCAAGGCAAATTAGACAGGCGACACCTCCTCAATGTCGTAGGGTCACAGTGGTCCTCACAGTGGTCTTCACATGCTAGTTGTACGGGAAAAAAAATGGAAAGTGCTCGACCGTCCAAGACCGACAAGGGCAAGGTGGTCATGGCCTCACCACAAGCCCTTGGTGGAATCCAAATTTTGGGAGCCGCCAATGTAGGCACGGTTACCAAACCAAAGGCAACGGTACTACCAAAGGTAACCCTTACAAAACTCAGTGGCACCAAGAAGTATGAAAAGCCAAAAAGATGCTCGACGAGGACGTCGATGTGAACGTGGATGACTCTGACACGATGGACACGCTCGAGGAGGACCACTCGAGTTTGGATCCTAATGAAGAGCATGACGTCGACAATAGTGAAGGCAACGAGGATCACAATAATCGCCATCATCGTGTGGTGAACGCAAGCCGGTCGCTCAAGAAGGGCAAAACGCTCGCCAAATTGCTTAAATCTACCGACAGAAGTGAGGCTGTCGACAACAACAAAGGCACGGAAAGCAGCCATGTCGGAAGTTCCCGTGAGCACGAGCTCGACAAAGTCACCATGGAGGCAATTTTCAATGACCACTAGATGCTTGCTAAGTTGGCTGTTGAGGCAGTGGGCCGACTCGAGATCACCACCAACGGTGGAGGTGTAGCACCACCCTGAGGAGTGGGGACAAATCCCCCTTCCTACAATGTGGCTGTGTTGGGAAAACCCAACGCCCACTCAAGCGTCGTAGTTGACGACAGCCTCATCCGGAAGGTGTAATCCCTTGGAGGCGTGTACATGAACCGTACCCTTCCGTAGTGGATAAAGGTGCACGGACAACGCGAGGCCCTCGAAGCTATTGCCAATGTTTTGACGAAATCAGAGCTGAAGTTTGCATTCGCCAACATGCTGGCCCATGTTGGGCAGAGATCATGGACCTCAACTGTGATGGTCAACCGTACCACTTGGCCACTCATTAGGCAACCCGTCCATGTGATGACATTGACGAGGTGCTGAAGAGTGTGACCCATGCGTGGATGCAAAAGTGTTTGTAGCAGGCCACAGGTGTTGATGCCACCGCCAATGGCAGCGAAGACTACCTCAACGACTTCGGGACCAGTCATGAATACATCCTTCTCCCACAGTGTGAAGACCTTCCAAAAGGGCGTGGGGCTGACCGATTGATTGAATCACATATATCATGTTCTGTATGTCCACAAAGTGCCACTCAGTCAGTGACGTGACCTTGCCATGATGCAACTTGAGGACAAGATCTTCAAGTATGTGGTCAAGGAGTGGGGCACGCAACAACCAAAACTTCATGTGCAAGAATTGCTCATAGCGTGAGGAGGCGTAGTGCACCTTCCACAAGATCAAAGACTTCAAGCAGAAGGGTAGCTCATTCGAGGCCTACTTGGGCAAGTTCACCACATTCGTGAAGAAAGCCAAAAGCTTCACCAAGGGCGATGGCACCCAGACCTTCAAGTACATTTCGTGCTTGTTGCTAGAGTACTTGCATGATGGTCTGGCCAACGAGAAGCTGAAGGACAAGACCACCAGGAAAGCAACCGGCCAAGCTTGGTCAAGCTCGAGGGCGTTGTGTGACTACATGAGTGAAGTATATTCAGTGAACCTGAAGGACTACTCTGATGCACGGTCAAAAGCGTGTACACAGCAAGGTCGCGACATGCGCATGGATGTTGCAGGGGCTGGTGGGTCAGCCAGACAGCGGGGCAGGGCCAAGGGCAAGCAACCCACAAACCCTCCACTCAAGAAGGCTGGTGGACACAAGGTCCCCAACAACATGCATAGCCGCAAAAATGACAAGATGCAGGCGGCATGTGAGCGTGACAATGCAGCCTTCCACGATGGGCTCTGCTACAACTGCTTGCAGCCTGGCCACTTTAGGGCCCAATCCCTTGAGGATGCTGGTGGTGGGTAAGAGCCACGACGTTGGTTGTAGGTGTGGCAACTCGTGGGGATGTTGCAGTAGAAGGCCACGGTCAGGGCCATGGACATGGCCGTGGTCTCGGCAATGAGCCTGGCTGTTGTAAACAATTTGGGCCATGGTGCGAGTTTTCCCCACCTCTGGTTGATGTTATTGGGGACCACTCGGGGGAAAAACTAGATCACAAGTGCAGGTTCATCTTTTCAGATGAGTTTGTTAAAGAATTTGAGTTTTTGACGAGTCCAAAATTCTCTGTTGTTTTCTTCCCTCTTGTTGAACATCATTCTACACCTCCTAATTGATATTACCGACTAAACCTTGCATCACCAGATAAGATGTATGATCATACATACTTAGTGGTGGTGACACCGAGAGCTGTACGATAGTTTTGTGACGCAGTGATTGAAGCAAACGCCCTCAAAGTCGTGACTTCAATCACGTCCGTGGCACTTTTGGTTGGTGATTTTGACCCAGTAAAAAGTAAATATTAGAAGGTACTAGCCGATTCAGAATTGCCCATTAGATGTGGACCCAAATGTGTGAATAATGGGGGTTGCGGCATCGGCCACACATATTTTGTGTTTATCACAAACTCGACTTGCCGTTGTGAAGCCTTTTCACTTCGAAGAGTGAGGGCAATATGATGATGTAGTTCATAGGACACCTAGTCGGTGCTGAAGTGAATGTACTGGCTGACATAGGAGAGGATGACTCCTTTGTTAGCCTTGGCTTTACCCGACAGGTGGGCCTAAAGTATGAGCCATTGAATGGCACATTTTTCCTTGGTGACAGTTGTACGATACCTGTGATGGGTACCAGTAAACTAAGAATTTTCATTCAAGGTTACACACAGAGTGTCACGTTGAAGATACTCAACCTTCTTGGCCCATTCAATGTTGTGCTAGGAAATCCCTGGTGTTGTGGAAACAAGGCTCTGATCTACTTTGAATCAAAATACCTGATCCGTCAAAAGGGACAGCGTTGCTTTACGCTGATTCCAAGTTCATATTTGTCACCGACACAACTAAAACTCCATGCTAGCTTGTCTGTGATGTAGGTCAAGAGACATATTCAACAAGATTCTTGATATTTCTTGGTTCAGCTGGAGGAAGTGTAGGACGACGTAAAGGAAGACATTCCACAAGATATCAAATCTCTGTTGGCTGATTTCTCGGATGTATTCTAAGACCGGCTGGGCTTCCACCAGAATGACACATGGGCCACACAATTCCGCTTCAATTGGAGGTGACCTCTTTGTTTAGACCCATGTATCGACGTAGTCCAACAGAAAGGTGAGAGGCTGAATGCCAAATCAAAGAGTACCTTACAAAAAGATGGATAGAACCAAGTAGCTTACCGTACGGTGCGCTGAACTTTTTTCGTGAAAAAAGGATGGTGGTGTACACATATGCATGGAATTCCGGGAGTTCAACAAGATGACGGTGAAATAATTGATTCCCCTTATCGTGGTTTGAGGACCTATTTTTACCAAATCCAAGGGCAAAAATCATTTCCTCTGGAGTTTTCTCAAAGGTACCATCAGATCTGCATCACGAAAGATGATGTGTCCAAAATACATTTTGAATGCACATGGGCCACTATCATTTCCAAGTTTCAAGCTTCGGGCTAACGAATGCCCCAACAACTTTCCAATGAGAACATGAACCGAACATTTGCCAAGCAACTCGATGATTTTGTCTTGGTTTGCCTTGATGGCATCATGGTTTTCTCCATATCAATGGAAAAGCATATCGATTATTTGTAAAAAGTCCATGTGATCCTTTGAGAATAGAAGTTTTATGCAAAAGTGAGAAAGTGCAATACCTTGGACACATAGTCGGCAAGGACAGTATCCGTGTCAACCCACAAAAATCCCAATCCATGGTGGATTGGCCACGCCAAGAAAATGTCGGGCACATTCGATCTTTCCTCGGCCTTGTGAACTACTTTTGGTATTCGACCCTAGTAGCACCGCTAACTAGGCTCATGCGAAAAGACGTGCGTTGGAAATGGACCTTTGATTGTGAGAACACCTTTCTCAAAGTCAAAGAGCGTCTATCCACATCTCTTGTCTTAGCTCTTCCGGATCCATCGCAACCTTGGGAGATTAAATGTGATGTGTCGGTAGTAGGACTTGGAGCAGGCCTCATACAAAACAATTACCCGCTTGCACATGAGAGCCGGAAGCTCATCCCTATGGAGACACAATTCACGACTAGGGGTCAAGAGCTTCTTGTGGTGGTGCACACTTTCAAAATATGGTGTTGCTACCTCGAGGTTGCTGAAGGGAGTGTGACGGTCGTGACTGACCACAAACCATCGGTGTTTTCCCAAACATATTTGAACTTTGTCAAGACAATAGGCACGTTGGAGTGAATTCGTGAGCCGATTCTTGTTCATGTGGGAATATCAGCCAGGACACGTCAATGTGGCTGATTCACAAGTCGACAGCCTGTGGAAATTCAAACAACGACCGAGGTCGGTGGTTTTATGGATATTGCAACAACTATAATGCAAAAACCAGACCCCCTTGAGCCCGTACAATAACCAGCCCAAGAGATTATCCATGCTTGTGCTCCGTGCTTCACGTAACGTTTGGCCACGTCCAGAGATATCAGTTGGCGTTTTGCGGCTGTCGCAACTTCCTTTGTTGCTTCTACCTGTCATGCTTCTCGTAATCGCCGCTACATCGTGGGTCGCTTGACCAGAGGCAGATGTCGTTTTCTTCCGTTAATGGTCACGTAAACTGCTCTTCTACTCCAGTCAACCTACAGATTGTGCCGGTATAGGAAATCTTGCCTGAGGATGATTTTGTGGTCATTCATTGGACAAGTCCTCCAGACAGTTACATCGTACATGTCTCCAATTTGTAGGCACATTAGTTTGTGAACTTGACGAATTTGCAGTCGTCCATCAACTCCTTTTCCTTCAAACCCTCCTGGTTCAGTCTACAAACTGAGCTTCTAAACCATGTCATTGCTGATGAAACTATTAGAAGCTCCTCCGTCCACTAGTGTCGGTACCATTTTGTGACTTTTACAACCCCTTGGTTGCACTCGTAGACGTATCGCTGGTTGATCGTCCTCGTACCCCTCGTTGAAATTTATAATCTCAGGAACCCTCGTTTGCGCCGATGTGAGCCGCTCAGATGGGCAATCGGTTGGTGCAAAATTTTTCGACCGGATAGGAGTCTCGTCCTCTACTATTTCCCTCTGTCGTTTTCCAACTTATCACTCTTTTTCTTGAGCTTCTCCCCCTCATTGGCTTGCTGCTGCTTCTTTTGGCAGTTGCACAAAACATGACCTGGTTTTCCGCAAGTCCAGCAAAGCCGTTGAGTGTGCTGATCAACAACGTCGAATTCCATTAGAGACGATGTTTTCATTGACTACGAATTTCCTCAGCCACAATAAGGATTGTGGCCTTGGGGTTGCCAGCAGTTGGATTCCTACATCTGAGCATTGTAGTCGGTACTGTCGATGTAGCCAGCTGCTGCAATCATTCGCGTAAGGTCGTCTTGGATGGGAAAATGGTAATTTCTTGCCAAATATCTTGTTTGAGGCCGTTGTAGTATAAACACAGTTCTTGGAGGACGAGGTCAGTGCCGGTGATGATTTTGCAAAAAACGTCGAGTAGATTCTGTCATGATGGATTGCCAAAGCACACATTGGAGTCTATACCGTACTTTATACTTCTTGTTCAGCTTCCTGAAGCAAGCAAGTGTAGCGCGTGCACGAAGTTGCTCCATGTTTCCGATGGCTTGAGAGATTTGTCCCACATCGGATTGATCTGCTCCAGAGGTGTTAATTCTCTTTGTACATATTTTTCCCTCTGGTGTGGCCATGAGTGCGCAGGGCATGCTGACCAAGAGAGTGGAGGTGATGCACCGTGAGCCTCTGCGCCACGCTGGACTGACGCAGACCCATCTGGCGTCTCTCGTGTGCTTGCCTCCCTCTCGTAGCATTGCCTCTTTAGTGCCAGCTTTGGTCTCTTTGCTAGGTTCCATGTGAAATCTATGGATGTGCTCAGACCTGCAGTGTGGTACAATACAAAATCCCGTGAACATACATTAGACCTAGAATTATTCCTGAAACCTCATGGGTTTTGGTCGATGGGGGCAGGTCCCCTTATTTTGAGACACTCGAGGGCTTTGACCTTGCTTGAGCAGGTTGCGCCGGCGAGCCTTGCTCGCCGGCCGACGGGTGAGCCTCATTTCTCAAGACTCACTCGCTCGAGCTCCTAGTCGTTGGAGCTGGGTACTTAGGTTGTGTGAGCGTGGATCCATGGCTGTTACAAAACAGACCTAAGCTCCCTCCATACTTGCTCATGTCAAGAGAAACAAGTCGCATTTGATTCTTAGCGTTGCTCTCATGGTATCAGAGCATCTTTCTAGGCCTGTTAGGGACGCATAACAGTAGCACTGAGCAAGAAAGGTGGCGACCGAGCCACACACGGACCTAGATCCGCACGTCGGCCACAAAGGAATGTCGCACAGGCCGCTAAGAGCCGTCAAAGACCCCTCCCTAGGCCGCGCACGGACAGCAGAGGTGGAAGAAGTCAGGGAGGAGCTCGCGAGGGCAAGAAAGGCGTGGGAGGGAGAGCCCAAGCGCCAATCCGCCACCTAGAGGTAGAGGGGGGCCCCTCGGACTACAGAGTGGCCACTGCAGGTTGCAGGTAGTCTGAGAGGGTTCCCTTAGACCAAGAAAAGGCGATTCCCACGAGCTTAGGGCTCGCGACTGAAAACTGGGCCAAAAGTGGGCCCGTAGAATTACAGTCAAAATTCCATCGGCCGCAAATTATTAGGACCAGGACTCACACCTCCATCCTAGGACTTGCTTGAACCCCAGGAGCCATGAGCCAAGCGGGGTCAGCGCCTGGAGGGCAAGGAGGGGGGGCGCGGCGGAGCATCGGCTGGAGCCGGCGCAGGCACCGGCGTCGGCGCCAGTGGAGGAGCCGACACCGTCACAGTCTCATGGGAGGACCTTAGTAAAGTGAAGACTCAAAACGATCTGACACCGTCCGCTATGGGCTCGCAAGATTTTCTTACGTGGAAGGACGTTTTCCTTGCGTGGGCGGCAGAATACAGGTTAGAGGAGTTGCATCTCTTTCCCACAAGTGATACAATTGAGGACCGTATCCTTTTGCGGGCCTTCAATGCTCTAGTCCGAGCACTCCCCGATGACCAATCTTATGCCATCCGTCATTTTCGGTTTGGCGGCAAAGGGGAGGATCCAGCACCTCGCAGCAGGGCTCCGCATCCTCATGAGGCATGACAGCACCTAGCTACTCGCCATGAGGAACGGGGCATGGCACTTGTGATCTCCCTGCGTGACCGTCGTCGGAGCCTGTACCCAAAGCCGGGGATACCGATAGCGGATTATTGGGATGCGGCAATGGATTTTCGTGACGAATCCTTGGGCTTGGAGCATCCTGCTCCATGCTCAAATGGTTGGATCCCGTTTTGCTACACCTTGGAGAACCCGACAGGGAGCTCCAGAGAGGGCTTCTACGGTGCCTTCGAGTGACCGTGATTGAGGATATAGACCTTGCGGAGGTGTTCGAGGAGCTGCGTCACTATGAGGACATTGTTTTTGGTAAGGCACGCGAGGCCACCACCTCATCGCCCAGCGCCTTTGTCCATCAGTCCTTATAGGGTGTTCTCGCCAACTCCGCTCAGGGAGGAAGTAGAGGCGGAGGAGGCTGGGGACATGTAGGTACATGCACCCAGCATGGCGGGGGACGAGGGCGTGGTCGGGGCGGTGATGGACAGTGCACCTGCAACTACTGTGGCAAGCACGGTCATTTTTGTCTTGTGTGCCCAGATCTCCAACGCATCATGATGCCATCGTAGCAATAGCAGCCGCAGCAAAGGTTCACAGCTCCACCACTGCGTCCGCAGTTCGGACATCAGCAGTAGTCACCTGTTTGGTCGATGCGATGCAAATGACCACTGGACCTCGGGCTCCGGTGCCCTTTGGGGGGGTCACCTACGTGCCGCCCCTGTTGCAGCCGCTGACGGATCAGCCACTCTATCCAAGACCACACCCTGTCTACCAGGGCCCCTTCTACGTCTCATTGAACTCGGTCGTCCCAGTTCCTGTACCTGTTGGGGTGCAACGCATCTACACGGACATGGCCGAGTCACAGCATCCCACAATCGGCACTCCTGCTACTGGGTGGACAACGCCCATGGAGTTGTAGCCCCTAGAACCAATGGCGATGCCACAGGCGCCAGGTCAATGATTGGCACATACTCATGTTACCACGTCACACTCACTCCCCATGCATGAATGGTTGTATGACACTGCTGCATCGCATCACGTCACCACACCGTCAGCTGTTCGTGTCGCTATATGCTGCGAATGATGTGGAGGGTGTGAAAAAAGGGTCTGGGAAAGTGTTGGCGGTTGAGGGCGTGGGTACAGTGGCGTTGCAAGCACCTGGGGCGTCTTGTGGCTGACTGGTATGTTATATGTGCCCAAGTTGAAAGTGAACCTTCTGTCTGGGGGTCAGCTAAACCGCCAAGCAAACATGTCCGTTCTCACACAGAAGCAATGCTGCATGCTTTTTGATGCTGCTGGGATCCTGTTGGCTGATGGGCATTTGCACGTAGACATGCTCTACAACCTCACTTTGTTTCCAGTGATACAGACGGACACACACAGACCACAGACACATGTCAACACGACGACTGATGAAAAACAAAAAGACTTACTACACCGCCACCTGGCACACATCAACACAGACCTAGTCACAGACATGATTAAACACACCACAACACACGGACTTCTGCCTACAGACTGTCGACATGGCCTTAGTGCAGATGCCTGTCTTGACTGTCAGGGAGGCAAGGCTCACAGACAGACCTTTCCCAGGTCAGAGAAGGTATGTAAGAATCCCCTTGAACTTGTTCATGCAGACCTGACAGGACCCATGCCGGTTTCCTCTATCCAGTATGGATCCTAATATATTCTCACACTGACGGACTTTTCCATTGACTTTCGTTGGGCATTCCTGTTGAAATAAAAAGCAGATGCCCAACGTGCCATTGCAGAATGGATACCCCTTACTGAGCGATAGATTGTATGCAAATTGCTAAGACTGCGCACGGACAGAGGTGGAGAGTTCACGGGTGTCCTGACAGCAGAACTGAAAGCCAAAGGTATTGAGCATCAGACTACCACACCGTACGCACCATAGTAAAATGAGGTGGCGAAAAGGTGGCACACGACTCTCGGTGATGCACTGTGCACTCTGCTGAATGAGTCCGGCCTGTCCTTTGGCTTTTGTGAAAAGGCCGTCAAGTACGTGACTTGGGTATAAAACACGGTTCCACAAGGGCCCTTGCCTAAGTCAGTCACACCATGGGAGCGGTGCTTTAAGAAAAAAACTGACTTGAGGCCAGCGAGGGTGTGGGACACTATGGCGTGCGTGTGGGTTGCTCAACCCCAAAGAGATCACAAACTCAGTCCACGAGGCCGTTGGTGTGTATTTGCAGGAGTGTCCCACGAGTCCAAAGCATGGCGCTTCTGGGACCCGATGCATCATCACTTCCTTGAAATCAGGGATGCCTCTTTCCTGGAGCATATGCCGTACAAACAGTGTCACACCTTGCACCATGTCCCACACATCACCATCCCTGAGTAGTACCCAGACTATGTGAGCATGCCAGTGTTTGTGCCTCACACACCCATTGCGCACACAGAAACGTCACGTCAAGAGGAGACAACAGGAGGACCATCACCGGTCCCCAAAAATCATCTGACATCCACTGACCTACGTAGTACAGAATCCAATGCTCCCCACGCACCACCTGGGTTCCAGACCCAAAGGTCATAGGACATCACGGAGAGTGCAAAAACACCAATGCCGCAGCCGGTACATTGCTCCTTGCGCAATGTAGCACGTGTGTGGACCCCACCATTGTGGAACCTCAAACCCTTACTGAGGCCAGGGGCGTGCAGAGCATGGGCTGTATGAGCTCGTACCATTGCCACTAGGGCGGAAGGCTATCGACATCAAATGGGTGTACAAACTCAAAAGGAACTTGGCAAGTCTAATAAATAAATACAAAGCGAGGCTTGTTGCTAAGGGCTTTCACCAAATACTCGGCTAGGACTTCACAGACACCTATACCCCAGTCGGAAAGTACGACACAAGTCGAACACTGTTGGGTGTAGCGGCACATGAGGACTGGGAGATACATCAAATGGACGTAAAGAACGCCTTCCTCAATGGCCCACTTGAGGAAGAGTTGAATGTCAAGCAACCAGAAGGGTTTGAGGAAGGTACAGAGCACGTGTGGCTGCTCCTCAAGGCCCTCTATGGGCTCAAGCAAGCCCCCCGCTGTTGGAACAAAGAAATTCGACGCACACTTGATTCAGGAAGTTTCATCCAAAGTCTGAGCGATCCCTCTCTATTTTTGTGCTGATATCATGGTCTCCCAGTGGCCCTGCTTGTCTTTGTGGATGATTTGCTTATTGTCACCCTCTCTTCCTCTCATCACAGAGACAAAGAAATTGCTTACCACACACTACAGCATGACAGACCTGGGTGAGGCAACAAACGTTTTAGGTATGACCATCACTAGGGACAGGGCCAAATCGCACGCTTAGCTTGTACCAAGGACGGTTCATTGCCCATCTCACAACACGCTTTCAGCACTTGTTACAGCATCTTCCACGACAGAATTTACCAATGAGCCCTGATGTGTATGCACACCTCCTGGATGCAAACACCACTGACTATGGACCGGACAGTAATCCCAAATTGTACAGACAAATCACTGGCAGTTTCTCATACCTTGCATCCACCACACGCCTTGGCATCTCTTGTGTAGTGAACATGCTGGTCCAGTTCGGTCAACAACCACAAAATACACATCTTGAAGCATTGCTAAAGTTGCTTCGCTATGTGATGGAAACAGCTGAGCTTGGCTTGGTCTTTGCACCCTCTACGAGTCCACTGCTGGATGGGTACTATGACAGTGACTATGCACGTGATCATCGTGCACGCAGTGGTGGTGGTGGTTATGTGTTCCGCGTGTGGGGGACAACAGTGTCGTGGCA
The DNA here is from genome assembly GCA_023375785.1 of Penium margaritaceum. Classification (NCBI taxonomy): domain Eukaryota; kingdom Viridiplantae; phylum Streptophyta; class Zygnematophyceae; order Desmidiales; family Peniaceae; genus Penium; species Penium margaritaceum. The sequence goes on along the minus strand of SZWC01003922.1, from coordinate 44,736 downwards.
TAGTGCGAAACAGTCCTGCGTGGCACAGTGTAGTTGAGGCTGTGTACATGGGGATTGGTGAAGTTGCATGTGAATGTATTTGATTGGCATGACTGCTTGAGGAATTGGGATTGCACACTCATGGGGTCCCACTATACAGCAACAGCTCTACCGCCCGCCGCATTGCAGCGAATGATGGTGTGTTGCATCCTCGCACAAAGCACATTAGTGTGAAGAATCACTTCATTCAAGAAGCAGTTGAGGCAGGTGCCGTCCAAGTGTGCCCCATCAGCGGTGATGATCAACTAGCTGAATTTCTTACCAAGGCACTCCCATCTCCCGCACTTCATCAACAACTTGCACATCTTGGTTGCATCCCTACCGCACTCACATCCAAGGGAGCGTATTAATTCCCTCTGTATATACTTTCCCCCCGGTGTGGCCATGAGTGCACAGGGTACGCTGACCAAGAGAGTGGAGGTGATGCACCGTGAGCCTCTGCGCCACGCTGGACCGACGCAGACCCATATGGCGTCTCTCATGCACTTGCCTCCCTCTCGCAGCATTGCCTCTTTAGTGCAAGATTTGGTCTCTTTGCTAGGTTCCATGTGAAACCTATGGATGTCCTCAGACCTGCTGTGTAGTACACAACAGAATTTTGTGAACCTACACTAGACCAAGAATAGTTAGTAACATCTCATGAATTTCGGTTGATGGGGGCAGGTCCCCTTGTTTTGAGACACTCAAGGGCTTTGCCCTCACTTGAGCAGGTTGCGCCGGCGAACCTTGCTCGTCGGCCGACGGGTGAGCCTCGTTTCTCGAGACTCACCCGCTTGAGCTCCTAGTCATTGGAGCTCGACACTTAGGTTGTGCGAGCGTGGATCCATGGCTGTCACAAAACAGACCTAAGCTCCCTTCATACTTGCTTATTTCAAGCAAAACAAGTTACATTTGAATCCTAGCGTTGCTCTCAAGAGGTAGCATGCCTCTGGCCAACAATGTGAGAGCGGTTGCGAGAGTCATTGATCGAGCTCCGCCAGTCTCCTGCTGCCGTTGGATGGCCTTTAGATCGCACCACCAACTCAAAGCTGTGCCATGAAAAATCGAGACCGCGAGGTCAATTTTCTATTTGTTGTTGTTGACCCCAGCAGCGGTGAAGTACACCTCGAAAATCGTCAGCCACACCGTGACCGTTGGTCCCTTGGAGTTTGCAGGGTTAAATGGCTCAGGGAATGTCGGTCAAATCTTGGGGTTCACTTGAGAGCCACAATTTTCTCTCGTTGAGTATTTTCTCAGGGGCATGAGAAACTCAAAGTTCCTCCATCGGCGTGTTGAGCTGTTGGAGCAGATGGTTATTGAGGGTCTCCAGTCCCGACAATTTTTGGTACAGGCCTTTGTGCTTGTCGGCCGGTGCCTCCCATTGTGCCAGGTGTTGACCCACTGGACTGTGGCATAGGTGAGGGGTTTGCCGATCCCGAGGGATCGATCACCGGATTGGCCGTTGGGTTCGTCGGTGCTGCATCATTTGCCGTGAAAGTTATTGCTGCCGCCTGGTTTTCCTGGAAATTGTTGTTTTTCCTGTGCTATTGATCCGCCATCACCGGAGTACTCTCCGGAGACTGCTGCTCGATGCTGATTGCGCTCTCTCCATTCATTGTTGTAGTCGTGAAGTCTACAGTCTTCTGAGTGGTGGATATGCATTGAGGACTTGTGCGATGTTGTCGTTAGGTAGTTAGTGTATCAGAGGCCCCTCTAGTGCCGCTGCGCTATGATACCAAGTGTTACGCCGAGCGGAGCGTAGGTGGTTCACAGGGATGTGGTTCGGGGTAAAAGAAAATTCATAAGTTTGGAACAAATGAATCATTTCTATGAAGAAGTATGTGTACTTGATGACAAGTGTAGAGTGCGTCGAGAACATATATACAATGCTAAGAATGTCAATGAGGCATAAGTCGGATCATCGGTATTTGAGCTGAGCGAATCGTGTGAGGTCGCACCGTGGGTGGTGTATTTGAGAGTCTTCACCAAGAAGTCGAGGGGCTTTGAGAATATCATGATACCTTTTTATTAATGTCAAGAATCATCGAGAAGCCGACCGAATGATATCAAAACGTCAATATGGTTCAGGACACTTCTGTCAACTTTTCTGGAAAGGGGTTGAAGTTTTAAGAAACTTATGGAATGACATACGGGAGGTCGGGGCAGCTGGCCAAAATTCTGTTGGCCGAACAGCGAAAAATTCCTAAAGTCGCCGCGTGGTGGGCCATGAATGCAAGATCAGAAAGCCTGTTTGCAAGTTTTTGGGACTCGTGTACATTGGGGACGTAACAATTAAGGACTAACAGTCGTAGGTATTACGCCGAGCGGAACGTGGGTGGTTCACAGGGATGAGGTGCGGGACAAAAGATGACCCTTTGCCCTTTTTCTTTGACTTCCTCCACTTTTTGACTAGTTGTTGCTGCTTTTGGCCGTCATGCAAGGTATGCCCTGGTTTTCTGCAAGTCCAATACAGCCGCTGATCCCGCTCATCAACGGCGTTGATCTCCATCAGAGACGAGGTTTACCGTACTAGCACATAAATTGATTTTTTAATAACTAGAAGCTGGTTAGTTTGTGTTTGTGTCAAATTACATTGCCGGGTTTTGTGTTTGTGACAAATTATGAAGTCGCCCCTATTCTGTCCCCCGCAAATATTGACCGCGACATGTTCAATTTTCAGCACAAGTCATTCAGTCAATGCACGTAGATGGCCTCGATGGCAGAGGGTTGCCGTGCATCGCCGGAAGTGCCGCTAGAGATTTTGAACTCGAAGTTCAAATTCGCGAGCTGACGTCGCTTCTGGGACCTGAGCTCAGAGCACGATTTTTTGGGTTACGTAGTAATCCTATTGTGGTCGCTTGGCTGCCCGCGTTTTTGTCGTGTAGTGGATTTTTGGGTTACATAGTAACATATTGTTTTTGGTTCGTGGACCTGTTTTCAGAAAAATTTAATTGAACTTTAAAAATTTCAGACAGGTCCATGGACCCGATGAAAATTTTAAAATTTAACTTAATTCTTAAAAAACAGGTCCACGGACCCGCATGACAGGTCCACGAACCCGCATGACAAGTCCACGGACCCGCATGACAGGTCCACGGACCCGCATGACAGGTCCGCGAACCCACATGACAGGTCCACGGACCCACATGACAGGTCCACGGACCCGCATGACAGTTCCACGGACCCGCATGACAGGTCCACGGACCTGTGGGACAGATCCGCGAACCAGCCATTCGTCTTATATGGGTGGGGGTTTTCCAATCACCGGTTGTGATGGAAACCGACCTAACCCCCTTTGCTTCACAACCATTGGATTTGGATTTGGACATGTATGCCACGAACAATGCCGAACCCAAACCTTCCGGATTGTGAAACAAAATTTACCCCAACATTACATGTGTTTCTAGTTCATCTCGCTCATTAAATTTTGGTTATGCTTACATTGTGTTCACTCCTACTCAATGGTTTTCTAGCAACCAAGCAGACGAGTACAACCATGGACACGATCCACACATGCAAGCATGCAAAGTGTGTTCCGTGCAACCTAGGTGAACCACGAAAGCACGCAGCGCAAGAGCATTTTATGTCTGCAGAAATCCTGGACATGCAAGGACACCGAGTTGGAAGGATGGCGATTCTTCAAGCTTGGTTGTCTTCATTCGAACAGTTGTACAGTCTCAACCTGAATAATCAATAAATGTAGGGGTAGAATTTTGACACTACGATTGTAGAAAACAACAATAAGTGACCAGCAGAGAGA
>SZWC01003922.1:11893-21978 GCA_023375785.1 Penium margaritaceum | reverse complement strand
ACATCACATCACATCACATCACATCACATCACATCACATCTCATTCACTTTCACATTGACATTCACAGTCACATTCACTTGCACATTCACAGTCACAGTCACAGTCACATCCACATTCACAAAGATTTGGCACACCCGGGTATTGATAGATGCTCGGCCAATGGCGGTGGGGCGGCGGCGATGTAGACGGCGCTGAAGGCGACGGAGGTGGTCTCTGCCACCGACGACGACGACGAGGAGGGAGGGATGTCGTCCCTCCTTCCTACAGGTTATTTGCTGCCGCGATAGCTGCCACTGCTTCTGCCACTGCTGCAGCCTCTGCCTTGCAGCTTCTACCGCTGCTTCCACGGTTTCTGCCGCAGATGTTGCTGCCGCTTCTGCTGCGGATTCTGCTGCTGCTGCTGCTCCGCGTAATTCTACCTCGAGGCAGCAGCCGCAGACTTTGTTCGCTGGTGCTGCTTGCACGACTGTTGCTGTTGCTGCTGCTGCTGTTGCGCTAGCAGTCGCAACATTGGCGCGGGTGAGTGGATGCGGGCGGAGCTCCGGGACACAATGGGGCCCGCAATGTTGCTGGTGAGAACGGCTGGTAAGTGAGGGAATGAAACAAATTCCGTAATCGTCCGCTGTTGACGTGGCCAACACCTGTTTCTTTTTTTGTGTTTTTTGCGTCGACGCCTGAGCCTCACCCACGCCGTGCGGATACGGCAAAGGCGCAACGTCGCATGTGCCACGAAGGTGTCTTTGAACGATACTTCATTAGGACTTTTTTATATCCCTGAGGGAAAAAGGAAATAGCATTGAACCCGAACATCTGAGTAGATGAAGAAAAATGATGTAGACATATACATCTAGATAAGTATAGGATTTAGTGTTTTATTTACATGTGAGTACAATATTTTTCAATGCAAATCTTTTCACATGCCACTTTATGCATACATATAGATGTACATATGCAGATAATGATGGATACATTTATCTATACCTATGTGCACAAATGTACTTAAGTGAAAATATATTTCTGCAAACCGAAATTTCAAGGATGATGATATGGTGAGGACGATGATGTTACAAGGACAATTCTATCAGGAGATATCACAATGGCGATTATTGTCAATGAAATCACAATGATGATATCACGAGGAAAATCATATCACCAGGAAATTTCATTATATAATAATGCATAAAAATTCGCAAGAAAATCTAAACTTCCACTGCACGTTTTTTACACACATGTACCATGTATACGCCCTAACTTGGTTACTATGTAACCCGTTGTAAACTTTGTTTACAACACTGCTAACTTGTTCATTTTGTGTTTGTGTCAAATCCAAACCCAGTACTTTGTGTTTGTGTCAAATACCCAATGGCTATGCATCGTTTATTCAAAAACTAGAATTCAAACGACTGATCAATTAACGCCTATCACGGTATTTCAACTACGAATTTCCTCTGCCACGATAAAGATTGTGGCTTTGGGGTCGCCAACCGTTGGATTCTTGCATCTGAGCTTTATAGTCGGCCCTGTTGATGTGGTCGGCTACTGCGATCATTCCTAAAAGGTCGTCTTGGATGCCGAAAATGGTGATTGCTTGCCGGACATCTCGCTTGAGGCCATTGTTGTAGTAGAAACACAGTTTTTCAGGGGCGAGGTTACTGTAGGTGATGATTTTGCAAAAACGCCGAGTGTATTCTGCCACGCTAGACTGCTGACGTAGACGTCGGAGTCTATATCGTGCATTAGATTTCTTGCTCAGCTTCCAAAAGCAAGCGAGTGTAGCGTGTGCGAAGTCGCTCTATGTTTATGGTGGCGTCAGGGAGTCGTGCCATGTTGGATTGATGTGCTCGAGAGGTAATACACAAGCTGTCGACGATTTGTGAGCTGTCGCGAGAGCCGTTGATGCAGTTCCACCAGTCTCCTGCTGCTGTTGGATGGCCTTTAGATCAGAACACCAACTCAATGCCGTGCCACGTAAAAGCGGGGCCGTGAGGTCAACTTTCTTGTTGTCGTTGTTGAACCCAGCAGCGGTGAAGTACACCTCCAAACTCATGAGCCACATCCTCACCGTCGGTCCCTTTGAGTTTGCAGGATCGAACGGCTGGGGGAGTGGCATTCAAATTGGCTATGCAATTGAGTGTTCTAGATTTCTCTTAATGAACATTGCTTTTCAAACACGAGAAACTCAAACCTCCTCCATTGCCACGTTGAGCTGTTGGAGCACATGGTTGTTGATGCTCTTGAGTCCTAACAGTTTCTGGTATAGGTCTTCGTTGATTCGCGCTTGTCGGTTGGTGCCTTCCATCGTGCCTGGTGTCGACCCAACGGGCTGCGGTTGGGGCAAAAGGATTGCCGAGCCCGAGGGGTCTGTCAACGGATTGGTCGTTGGGTTCTTCGGTGCTGCACCATTTGTTGCAAAAGCTGTCACTGCTGCCTCGTTTCCCTATAGCGTGTCGTTGTTCGCGTACTTCTGATCCGCCATTGCCAAGGTACTAATCAGGATCTGCCGCTCGTCACCGTGTACGCTCGCTCTATTCACTGCTATCATCACAAAGTCTGCCATCTTATGAACGGTGGAATTACGCTCAGAATTCGTGCGAGGTTGTTACCAGTTAGGTAACACATCAGTTGTCCTTTCTGCGTTGCTGCGCTCTGATAACAAGTGTTACGCCGAGTGGAACGTGGGTGGTTCACAGGGATGAGGTGTGGGAAAAAAGAGGATTTGGGGTTTTGGAACAAATGGGTATTTTTTATGAAGCAGTAAGTGTACTTTGATACAAAGTTTTGAGCGCGTCGAGCACATATATACAATGCCAAAAATGAGAATGAGGCATAAGTTGGGTCATTGGCGTTTGAGCCGAGCGACGCGTGCATGGTCGCATCATAAGTGGTGGATTCGAGAAGACGTGCCGAGAATTTGGGGGGCTTAAATTATACCACTTTGGTTCGCCTAGAGAGAGTCAATGTTCACGTACTGTTGATCCGCCATCGATAGGGTTCTCGCCGGGGACTGCTGCTCGTCGCCGGGTGTGCTCGCTTTATTCACCATTGTCGTCCCAAAGTCTGCGATCTTTAGAACGGTGGAGATGCGTCGAGAATTCATGCGAGGTTGTTGCCAGGTAGTTAACGCATCGGTTGCCCTTTCAATGCTGCTCTGCTCTAATACCAAGTGTTGCGCTGAGCAGAATGTGGGTGGTTCACATGGATGAAGTGTTTTACTGAGCGAAGTGTAGACAGTGAACAGGTAGAAGTTGCAAGGCAGAACACGATTTGGAATTTGGGACACCTGAGCAATTTATAATCAGCAGTAAGTGTACTTCGGTGACAAGTGTCAAAATGATCGAACATGTAAATACAACTGTTGAGTTACGAATGAGGCACAATTGGGGTCGCTGGGTCGATTGTCGAGTGACGCGTGTGGGTCGCGACTTGAGTGGTCAGATTCGAGAAGCTTTGCCGATAAATCGGGGGGTTTCGAGGATCGATGGTGAAGATGCGAGATGTACCTTCATAAGTTGGGATGTGTCTCGGTGCGTCAAGAAGTCAACCAAAGGTCGTGACACTTCTGTCGTGGATTCGTGAGAGTGCTCAAAATTAGAAATTTCGGGAAGGTTCAACAGAGGGCAAGGGCAGTTGGCCGAATTGTCCTCGGTTGTCGGGGTAAAAATCGGGGTCTTCCACGCGCGGTGGGCTTTTTCTGTAATAACAAAATACCCCCTTGGAAAGATAAGGGACTCGTGTACGTCTGGCACATAACACTTCCCACCTTTTAGCCGCGACGTCCCGGCGCGCATACAGATGTGGCCCGGTGACGACGGTAATAGCCATAAATGAGGTGATCGATGTCTCGGAGGTTGTCGGCGTTCCCAATTGTTATGCGTAGCGTCATAGCCGTGTCACTTGATTAGATACTCTGTTGTTTTGCCACGTTGTCGATGGCCGGGGATATCCTTGATGACATGTATGGTGTCCTTGTCTACTTGTCCAGGAGGAGGGAGAGGGACATCCCTTTCGAGGAAGTTCTCTCTGGGGTCTCGGTAGTGCTTGAGTTGAATAATATGGAACACCGGATGAACTACCCTAGTGTCGGGGAGGTTGAGTCGCACAACCACGGGGGTTTTCTTGCACTCCATCTCAAACGGTTCCAACCATGAGGGTTTGAGATTCAAACAGTCAGATACGTAGAGTTTGATGTTGACCGAGCTGAGAAGGACTTTGTCGTCGACGACAAAAACGTCGTCGCTGCGATGCTGGTCAGCTGCTCGTTTCATCATTGCTTGAGTCTTTGCAAGTGTCGCGGCTTTGTAAAACTTTGAGAGCTTTTGGAAGATGTCCATCGTGCTCCTCCAGGGTGTAGCTATACACCAAAATGCCATCGAGGTACACCACGACAAAGTCATCGAGGTACGGGAAAAAATGATGTTCATTGCCACCATGAACATTGCTCGGGCATTCATACGTACAAATGGCATTACCNGAAGTTCTCTCTGGGGTCTCGGTAGTGCTTGAGTTGAATAATATGGAACACCGGATGAACTACCCTAGTGTCGGGGAGGTTGAGTCGCACAACCACGGGGGTTTTCTTGCACTCCATCTCAAACGGTTCCAACCATGAGGGTTTGAGATTCAAACAGTCAGATACGTAGAGTTTGATGTTGACCGAGCTGAGAAGGACTTTGTCGTCGACGACAAAAACGTCGTCGCTGCGATGCTGGTCAGCTGCTCGTTTCATCATTGCTTGAGTCTTTGCAAGTGTCGCGGCTTTGTAAAACTTTGAGAGCTTTTGGAAGATGTCCATCGTGCTCCTCCAGGGTGTAGCTATACACCAAAATGCCATCGAGGTACACCACGACAAAGTCATCGAGGTACGGGAAAAAATGATGTTCATTGCCACCATGAACATTGCTCGGGCATTCATACGTACAAATGGCATTACCATGAACTCGAAATGCCCATAGCGAGTTCAAAACGCTGTCTTCTTGACGTTGGGGTCCGCCACACGAATCTGGTGATAACCGCTGCGTACGTCAATTTTGGCGAGAATTCGAGCCCCTTGGACTTGGACAAAACGTTCGTCGGCTCGGGGGAGAGGGTGCCTATTCTTGATGGTAGCATTGTTCAACGCCTGATAGTCCAAGCACATCCGCATTTCACCAGTTTTCTGTTTTACAAACAGTACTGGTGTGGCATATGGTGACATGGATGGGCGGATGAACCCCTGACCGAGCATGTCGTCGAGTTGCTTTTTTAACTCAGTGAGCTCGTGATCGCTCATCCTATAGGCCCCTCAATCTGTGGGTCGGCTGCCCAGCTTCAGCTCGATATGATGGTTGATGTCCCGTTGAGGTGGTAGGGTTTTTGGGAGTTTGTCGGAGAAGAAGCTCGCAAACTCTTGAATGAGTGGTGTGAACTATTCGGGTATCATAGTGAACTTTGTTGATGCCGATGAGGCTGATGTGGCCGATGAGGGTGATGAGTCAGCTGCTTCCACTTCGTCTTCCTCCATTGGCTCGAGGTGTATAAGCCACGCACGAGCTCCCTATCGTATGCAATACTTGGCCATGTTGAGCGGTTGTACGGGTTGCCGCTTTTTGGCTATCTATCCTCTTCTATCCCACACACGAAATTTTTTGCTTGGTGCCGTCAACGTAGACGTCGCCGCTGTTCCAGTTGACATGCGGATTGTGTCGGTATAGGAAATGTCATCCGAGAATGATTTTGTCATCACTTATTGGACAGGACCTCCAAACTGTCACATTCCGTAGATCTCTCACCTGTAGTCATAGTGGTTCTTGGAGTCTCTGTATATGTAACACCCCTGATTTGGTCTGCAAACCCAGCTTGCGAACACTGTCGTTGCTTCTGAAATTGTGAAAAGCTCCTCCATCCAATAGTGTCACTACCGTTCTGCAACTCTTGCATCCTCGAGGTTAGACTTTTAATTGGATCATTGATTGGTCGTCCTTGTACCCCTTGTCGAACTTTGCGATCTCAGAAGCCCTTTACGGCGTTGTATGCCGTTCAGATGGGCCATCGTTTGGCGAAGATCGCTTTGCGCAGACAAGAGTTGCGCCTTTCACTCCTGCCCTTTGCCATTTCCTGACTCATTTTTCTGTGGCTTCCCCCCTTTTTTGGCCTGCTGCTTGCTCCGATAGTCGCGAACAATGTACCTAACTTTTCCGTAGTTGTAGCAGGTGCGTATATTTTCTCTGGTTGACGGCGTCCACTTCCATCGGAGTCGAGGAGTTCCCTGATTGGCTTTTTCTGTTTCCACGATTATTGTGGTTGGGAGGTCGCCAGCCGTACGATTCATGCATCCAAGCGTTGTAGTTGGTGTTGTCGATCCTTTCTACTACAACAATCATTCGTGGCAAATCGTTTTGGATGCCAAAGATGGCAATTGCTTGTCAGATGCATCGCTTGAGGCCGTTGTTATAGTGAAAACAAAGTTCGTTGGGGGCGATGCATGCACCAGTGATGATCTCACGGAATCTCCATGTGTACTCTTCCATGCTGGACAATCAACGGAGATGCTGGAGCTTGTACCGGGCATCAGCCTTCTCGTTAATTTGTGTGAATTGTGTGAGCATCATGCACGAGAATTCGTTCTAGTCGGTTGCTGGCGTCAGTGCGTCTTGAGACTATGGGTTCATCTGCCCCAAGGGTAGAACTCATGCGGTCGGCCATATGAGATTGGCGTCGTTGGCCATTGATGATGCCCCGCCGGTCTCCTGCTGCCGTTGGATGGCCTTTTGATCAGACCACTAACTTTATCGGCGTGCCACGAGGTCAATCCTTTTTTGTTCATTGTTGACCCCAACAATGGTGAAGTAGATCTCCAAACTCGTGAGCCACATCCGAACAGTCAGTCTTTTAGAATTTGCAGGATCGAATGGTTCTAGTGGGGACGGACGAATTTTGGATTCGGTCGAGAGTTGGGTATTTCTCTCGATGAGCATCGCTTCTCGTGCGCTTGCATTGGGAAGAGCCTCCATCACGATGTTGAGTTGTTGGAGCAGATGACTGTTGATCCCCTCGAGCGCGGAGATACGGTTCGCCATTCCCTCATTGATTTGCGCCTGTCATCCGATGCTTCTTGTCATTCTTGCAATCGTCGTTGAGGCTTTCGGTACGGACGACTGCTTTGCCACCATTGGATCCGCGACCGGATTGGCCATCGGAGCCGTCGGGGTTGATCCACCTGCCGCATAGCCCGTCACGCCAGCGTTCGCTGTCACTTCAGGGGTCGTGCATAGGCACATTCTTCTCCTCCATCGCCGAAGTCATCGCCAAAGACCCGTTGCTGGTCGTCTGTTGTGCTCGCTCGCCTCACGTCCTAGTCGCGAAGTTTGCAAAATCTTGACGTGCGAGATGCGCTGACGGCTCGTGCGAGGTAGTCCTCCGGTTGAGGAAAGTAGTCCGATGCCTCTCCGGTACCGTTGCGCTCTAATACCAAGTGACGAACGGAGAGTAGATGGTGAATTGGTAGAAATTGCGAGGCAGAACACGATTTAGAATTTGGGACACAAGCAATTTCAATTTATTATTTTTAGCGGTAAGTGAACTTCGATGACAAGTGTTGAACATATATATACATATATGTATATACGTATATATATATATATACATATATATACATACACACATACAAGTGTCGAGTTACGAATGAGGCACAATCGGGGTCGAGGGGTCGATTGTTGAGCGACGTGTGTGGGGTCGCGTCATGAGTGGTCGGATTCGAGAAGCTCTGCCGAGAAATCGGGGAGCTTCGAGGATCGACGGTGAAGATGCAAGATGCATCTTTATAAGTTGAGATATGTCTCGATGTGTCCAGAATTCGACCAAAAGGTTGTGACAATTCTCGCCGTGGATCCGCAAGAGTGGTCGAAGTTGTCCGAAAGTTCGGAAAGGTTCACCAGAGGGCGGGTAGTTGGTCGAATTGCCCTCGGCCGTCGGGGTAAAAATTGGGGTCTTGGACGTGCGGTGGGATGTTTCTGTAATAACAGAAAGGCCCACTCGGAAAGATGATGGATTCGTGTACGTCTGGTACATAACATGACATGCGGGTCAAAAGATGATTCAGGGTTTTGGGACAAATGGATATTTTGTATTAAGCGGTAAGTGTACTTGAATGACAATTTTTGAGTGCGTTGAGCAGGTATATACAATGCCGAGAATGAGAGTGAGGCATAAGTTGAGTCATCGGTGTTCAAGCGGAGTGACGCGTGCGAGGTCGCTTCTTGAGTGGTGGATTTGAGAAGCTCCGCCGAGAATTTGGGGGGCTTTGAGAATACCTTGACGCTCCTTTACAAAAGTCAAGCATCGTCTAGAAGTCGACCGAACGATATTGAAACATCGATATGGTTGGGAACACTTCTGTTTGACTATTCTGGAAAGTGGTCGGAGTTGTCGGGAAATTCTGGAACGGGACACCGGAGGTCAGGGCAGTTGGCCAAAATTCCCTCGGCCAAAAGACGGAAAAATCCAGAAGTGGCCACGCTGTGGGCCATGAGGTAAGAATAGAAATGCCCACTCGGGAGTTTTACGGAATCGTGTACGTCAGGGACGTAACGGGTGGGATACAACGTGACGATGGTGCTGACCAGGACGTTGAACCGGCGACTTTGATTTTGATTTTGTTTCTATAGCTGGGCGTGGGAGGCGGCACAGCGAATGGATTGGCAAGCGCTCGCAGCTGTTTGCGATTCCACCTTTTCGGTTTTCCAGAATCAAACGTCGAATCAAACCTCTCCCGCTGATTCTTCATGGTTTGTAGGCCAACTGCGCCTACGTGGCAGGTCTCCCAACGTCTGGGTAACGTCTTATTTGTGTTTTTCATTAGAATCAGAAGAAGTTGCCGTGATGAGGACGTTAACGCTAAACATGCGAACAAAAATTGGTTTCAGTTGAAATGTAACCAAATCGACGATAAGAATCCCACGAAGACATCGAATTCAACACAACGACATTTCAAGGAATTTCGCTACATCTGACGTACCTTCCGTCGAACCACGCATTGATGCGCGTGGCGGCTACCGTCTACCCGTGAAATCAGGAAACATCGCCGTCTTCTCCGAACGAGAACAACCCGCGAAAGTGGCAGAAGAGGGACTTCGATACCGCGGTTTCGAACCTGACCCCGGTCTTCCCAAAATCAACGAAGAATCACAAATCGAGCGCGAAACTACTCAAAATCAAAATCAAAACAAGTGGAAATTTGCACACAAGGGTGGAATGGGTTACATAGTATACATAGCAATTAAAGCAAGAATATTTGAAATGACAGGAAAGAGGAACTCCGGACTGTGGTACATTTAACATAATTGAATAATGAATTTCAATATATCATGAAAGATTAAACATGAAATGTTGATTTTGTGCCAATTTTTGTGATGGTTTTAAATGGATTATTATTCATTCATTTATTGTGAAACAAGAATGAAGATTATTTGTGTGGTTTTTTGGTTGGAAGTGATACAGGAAGACATTGCTGGTGTAAGTAATAAAATAATGATGTAAGGTAGTGAATTTATTTACCTGCATGTATATAAACATATGCATGTGTGTATGTATGTCTCTGAGTGTATAGACAGATTGATAGATAAATAGATGTTTATATTTATGTCTTAGTGACTTTTTTCTAATTGATAACTGCTTCGTTTTTCCCGTAGCAATATGAATTCCCTCCTAGGTTCCCAGGTTTCACTCCTATGTTTTTTTGGTGCACAAGTTAGCCCTCAACCCCTCCCCCTTCTCCTCCCCGGTAAAGAAAGTTGAACAAAAAACTGTTGAAGATCGTTTTGCCATGTGTGGGTCGAGGTGGTCGCCTTATCTGCAAAGGAGTTGAGGCACAGGTGACGAGAAAAAAATGTGTTTTGAACAAAATTATAAAGCAGGCCATGAAAAGAGACGCGAAAAATGTGAGGCAATGAAAAAAGGTGCACGCAACAAAAGCATAAATGTAGTCGACGAAGATTAGGACGCGACAAAAATTTACGCAGGAGAAACAAAAAACAATGTTTGGGACGATGTGAAGGACAAAAGCTGTCGGTTGCGGGTGCTCTCGTCCTCTCCCGTTCTACCTTTCGTC
>SZWC01003921.1:166711-181558 GCA_023375785.1 Penium margaritaceum | reverse complement strand
TTTTCCCCCCCCCCCCCCCCCCCACGCACACCCCACCCTGTCTCCCCCCCCTCCTTTTTGCTCTCCCCTGGCAGTCCGGGTAGCCGGACAGGCTACCCGGACTGCCACCTTCTACTTCACACTGTGTTTCCCTCTCCTGCCCCCTTCCTCCCTGGGCCGTTGTTCTTCGTGGGCTGCCTTTACGCATCCCATGTCCACACGAGTAGGTCCGCAACTGAGTGCTCTCTGGAGACAAATCGAGGGCCGCTGTTCGTTTTCTCTCTTTGTACTCGTGCTTGTGTTTGCGCTTGTGCTGTTGTTGGTTCCCATGCTGTGGTTACGCTCAAGCTCACACTGAAGATTGCGTGGATTCTGATTCTGAACGTCATGACCGTGTGTCTTGTGCTGTTGCCAATGAGACGGGTGACGTGTGCGGTGGCGTTTGAGGTGTACTTGCTGCCACAGCAGACGCACACAACATAGCTCTGCTGCTGACCGACCTTCATTTCTTAGGAAGGTCCGTAGGCTATTGGCACGCTTGCTGGTAGAGAGAAGTGGTGGAGAGCTTTTTTGTTTTTTGTTTTTTTTTTTTTGGATCAAATTAATTTATAGAAATGGAAATCATGCAAGCCGCCCCTGCACTGGCACATCTACGGGGTATAAATAGTGACGCCGCCACCAACGGCACATGGACGGTGGGAATGAGACAGAAATAGAAAAGGGTGAGCTAGGTACCGGCAAAGACCGGTTCAACAGAACACAGAGCGGATAGCCCTAGGGCAAGTGGCAGCCCCACACCATGTAAAAGCGGAAGATCCTCTCCCTCCGGACGGTCATCCGCCGCCGCGCAACNTTTTTTTTTTTTTTTGGATCAAATTAATTTATAGAAATGGAAATCATGCAAGCCGCCCCTGCACCGGCACATCTACGGGGTATAAATAGTGACGCCGCCACCAACGGCACATGGACGGTGGGAATGAGACAGAAATAGAAAAGGGTGAGCTAGGTACCGGCAAAGACCGGTTCAACAGAACATAGAGCGGATAGCCCTAGGGCAAGTGGCAGCCCCACACCATGTAAAAGCGGAAGATCCTCTCCCTCCGGACGGTCATCCGCCGCCGCGCAACGCACGACACTGTAGAAACGGATGGCCGCGCACTGGCTGCGCACACCAGCGATGGAGACCCGCTGTGCCACGATAGCCACAGCACGCTGGGCCCAGCGCTCGAACACCTCTGCAGAGCACCGTCGTGGCCCACGTGCCAGGCAGATCCTGGCGAGACGGGCCAAGAAAGACCAGAAGTGGTCGCCCATGCCGCCCAAGGTCTCCCATGCAAGAGGGCGCATGTGACGCCCTGGCCGTGCTGTCGGGCGATACCGCTCTACCTTGCCCCTCTCTGCTGCCTCAACGGCCACGCCTGGTCCGGATGCCCTGTCCCCCTGGGGATCCACCGTAGTCACATCAAGAACCCAGGTCAAGCCTGACTCAGGGTCCGACAGCGTCAGGTCCGGACGTGGCTCACCCCCCGCCCCATCTGCCTGACAGCTTTTTTGACAACTTATCCTACCTTTGGACCCTCCTGTGCATTCTTTTCCATCCTTCAAACTCTGAGACACCACACCTTGCTGCTGCTGCTGCTGCTGCTGCTGCTGCGGCTGCTGCTGCCGCTGCTGCTGCTGCTGCTACCGGTTGACTCTCATACTTGCCTGTGTGCCATACACGAACACCACACAGGATGTGCTGGCTGCCATAGCGGACGCACAGAACAGAGCGGGCGACGAAGCAGCCGGCCTCACCTCACTCGGCGCCGGACTGCCTCCCATATCCTCTTTCATGATTCACATTCGACACGCGCACGTGTGAAAGCCTGGATGCATGGGATGCCCAAGCCACTGATTCCCCTGCTGTCGTCCTTCAGAGTCTAGATGCGTGTGCCTGTGTGAGTACTCCACTTCAAGGCCGAGGTGTGGCAGGTTGTGTTGAACTGAGAGAGAGTGAGAGAGAGAGAGAGAAGGAGAGTGCTGCTGACTGCTGTGCCGTCTCATGTTTTTGTCCACCGCTGTTCTTTTTTCTTTGGCCATCGTCATTTTGCCACTGTTCTCCAATCTCCATCTCCCCCCCCCCCTCCCCCTCCACAGGCCCTTTTCCCCCTTTTCCCATCTCAGATGTTCCAGACCTCAGTCACTTGGTGTCAGTGACACAGCACTGTGAAACTAGGCGCGCTGGGTGTCTGATGGATGATGGAGCTTGAGGGGGGGGGGGAGGGGTTGGGCTTTGGTTGCGTGTGACACACGTACTGTTTTCGATAGCCACTGTTTTCTTTCTGTCCAGTCGCAACACACTCGACATCCCCAACCATTATGTTCCTTCCCCCCCTCAACACACCCAGGGGAGCTGTCGGCGTGAGGGTTTATCGAGGCTCGTTGGTTCGGCAGTTCACTCCACTGCATGCCACTCCATGCACACACACACACACACACACACACACACACACACACACACACACACACACACACACACACACACACACACACACGTGTCATCTTCTTTCTCGATGGAAAAGCATTACCAGTCTTCCTCTCTCAACTGCAGAAAACGACCTGCCTTGTTGTGCTAGCACAGTCGCTCGGATTGTCCATCCCCATTCCAGCATGGCTGGAGTCCTCTCCAGTTTTTCCTTGACCTGCACTCCA
The DNA here is from genome assembly GCA_023375785.1 of Penium margaritaceum. Taxonomy (NCBI): domain Eukaryota; kingdom Viridiplantae; phylum Streptophyta; class Zygnematophyceae; order Desmidiales; family Peniaceae; genus Penium; species Penium margaritaceum. The sequence continues at coordinate 178,885 of SZWC01003921.1, read as the reverse complement.
GACCCCTCCACTCGGATCCCGCTCCTGCTCGCTCGGCTTGGGCCACTGTTGCTGCTGCTGCTGCTGCTGCTGCTGCTGCCGCTGCCACCTCCGCCCCACCCCTTCTTCCCCACCCCACGGCGTCCGCCACCGTCACCGCTGCCGCTACTCCTACTTCCTCTTGCGCTGGCGGAGCATCGCGTGTGCTTTGGTTCCAATCATCTGTGTGTTTGTGCTCTGAGCTGTCGTGTTGGCCACGTGTCATGTGCCACGCGCGTGTCATCTGCCGCTCGCATGTCATGTGCCGCTCGCACTTGTGTCATGTGTTGCCCGTGCGACATGTGCTGGGTGAATGTCGTGCCCCAAGTGTGCTGCATGTTCCGCGTGTGTGTCATGTGCCGCCGCACGTATGTTCTCCGTGTTTCATGTGGCGCGTGCATGTGTCATGCGATATGCAAATGTTGTGGTGCACCTTGAAACCAACACATTGAGTTGCGGCGGCGCGTGGGTGTGGCGGAGCTCCAAAGGCACCGGAGGGCGTACCTGCGGCTGGCAGGGCAGGCGTCGCTGTCCGGCCCGCGCCCGCCCTCAGACCCCCTCACATGCCAACGCCTCTTCCTCGAATACCTCAACCGAGAGCTAGAGTGAATTGGAGATGGGACTGCTAAACAGATGAGTTTCTCTATGAGTTGAAAGTAAGGGTCGAGATTAGACCGAGTTCTTAGATTTGTAAGCCGTTTCCGCACTGCTCTCTACCCTCGTCCTAAGCAAGCCATTTGAGCAGAGGCGGACACAAAGGTTATGTGATAGTTGAGATGAAAAACCTCTCGCAGATAGTGAAGAGAAGGCATCCAACCATCCCATCTGTGGACCATCGCTTCTGCGATCACATGTGTGGGTGTGGGGAAGTGTGGTTGAATGAAATCAATGGCACAGATTCCTCTGAAGATGAATCAAAAGATGCGATGCAATTCACCGTATGGCAAAACTGAGTTTGAATTTGTACCAGCTGGAGAAATGCCAGATCCCTAGGTTGCATCTTGAACCTACCAGAGGTTTGACCAAGACAACACCTAGCCTTAGAACCAACTGGAATAATTGCTATCCCAGCTGCCTTGGTAGTGACATATGTGCCAAGGTGTGGCATCTTACATTGCCTTGGGCACAAATGCTCCGGTGCCCATCGTTTTGGTCGTTACATCCGCGGTGTCCATAATTGAAAACGAACCGACGGCGGTGTCCAGAGTCAAGAACAGGAAGACGGCGCTGTCCATAGTCGAAAACGACATGAGAGCGGTGCCGATGTTTTTCATTGTGCGAGCGAAAACGGGAGAAAAAAGAAAGAAAAAAAGAGGACAACTGTACTCGCGCCCTCAAAGTAGAACTTTGTCAACTTCGAGGGCGCAGTGGACGTCGCTGACACTGGCATCACCGATGTCAGAATTAACCTGTCGCAAACCCCCCTCCCTCCCCTCCCCCCCTCCCCCCCCCCCCCCCCCCCCCTCCCCAAAAGTAAAACCCAAACCCCTCAGTTGAACTAAGGGGGGTTGCCGGGTATTGGGGGGGGGGGGGGGGGGGGGGGAAGACCTTTTTACCCATCCATTTGAAAAAGTTATGCACAGGTTACCCACGTTTGAAAACTTCGTTTACGTATCAGCCAGTCGTGGGAGAAGATGACAAGTATGCCCACTTTTCCACAGGTCCCTTCCGTTCTCCCCACATTTTTTAATCGGTGACCACAATGCCCAAAGTTAAAAAACGAAGCACGCTTTACCCACTCTTTACGAGGTGACTCCAATACACACTTTGGACATCCGCTCGTCACTAAACGTGACGAGTGGATGTCCAAGGCTCGTGCTCCTAGACATCGCGAATCCTGCAGAACGGACCCCACATCATCCCTGTCGCAAGAGACATTGGCCATTGAGGACCTTCAGAAGATGCGTGGAAGCTTCCTAGCGACACATCTGCTGACTGGGCGTCAGTGCCTGGTCAGACGGTGACGACAGTCAGAAGTCGTGCACACACCGGCAAGGGTCTGGCTAGGAGGAACAAGGCAAAGTGAACGACTGTGTGCATGCATCCAACATCTAACGGTGGTCACACAAGGCAAAAACATGCAAATCAGGCCCACGGTCTGTCCACCGATAAAGTCCTACGTGCTGCAAAAAAATGCAGGAGGTCCCGGGTAGCGTCCAGAGCTCTGGAACGGTCGTCGGTCAGCTCCAAGCTGGTAGTCCGCTACCTGATGACGCACCGGTACCACCAGGGTCCGCATCAGGGATCCGCACGAGTATGAACACGGCCGAGTGGTCACATTAAACTGTACAGGTCAATAGGGACTTCACAAATCACAACAGACCTTATCTTAGTTTTTTTAATTGTTCCACGATTTGTTTGTCTACAAATCGTTCCACGATTTGTAAACGAAAAAATCATGGAACGATTGGTTCGTTTACCAACATTGGCTGTTTGTCGACAATCGATCTGCTCAAAACACTCCTCATTTTTTAGGGACTAAACACTTGGAGAAAAAAATGAACGACACGATCTCTGTTTACCATATAGATCGAACAGTTAGGGTTTGTCATATTCCCCAATGCAAATATTGGAGTTCTCTTCGAATTGTTGTGAAGCCCCCGAGATAAATAGATGGGTGCGAGATCGTCGCCCTCGCTTCTTTCGTTCCATATCTCGTGCAATACGAGACATGGAAGTGAGGAAAAACCTTGCTTCGGAAGAACAAAAGACAGTATCCTGCAAGATACATAAGCCACCATTTCATTACTTTGTATCGCACTATGCATCGCACGCCGGAAGAACGAAAGCAAGATCGACGAGGGCGTCCATTTATTGTTTTCAAGAGAGGTCAATCGTCGAAAGCGAATCCGTGCCTATTAAGTCGATCGAACAGTCGAGAAAAACTTTGAGCTGTTAGATGGTACGATCCTACGAACCACGAGTAGGTAAATCTACAAAGAGATAGATGTTTGTGTCATATGTATATGCAATACTTGTGTACGATTAAAGATCTCGAATATTTCTATGGAGAAATATTGTGTTGTATTATGTCCGATATGGTTTGTGATTAAAAACGTATGTTAAGGTTGACGAACTGCTATCGGATAGGACAATCTAATGTCTCAAGTATTAGCAAAGAAAAGTAACTTTCAAGCTAAGTCGCTACTAAGACAGAAGCAGGGCCTTACTAGACGCTAGCTGTCGATTCTCGAAGAAAAGGAACCGACGTCATTGACCTCGATTCCCTCATTCTGACGTACGATGTCGCGTGCAACGTGCAGCATTGTTTTTTTGTGCGTAGTGTGCAAAAAAGTGAGTGGACCACCTCTCGATCACACTGGAGCATGGCTGTCCATGTCGGCAGGCAAACCTCCCCCGCTGAATGGAAGAACAAGCTCAACGATGCGAAATAGCCACGTTGTGGAGACAACATCGGACGGAAACTTAAGAATAACCACCCCGGCCAAAACCGGCTGCGAAAGGTGACCATATCGTTCGATGTTTTGGAAAACTACTGAAAACATTACATTTGTGCAGTTGTATTCGCCGTCGCATCCCATGTAAACTATAAGAAAACAAACATCGCGAGGAATCCGTAGAATCCTAAAACATACTTAATGTAATGCCCACCATTCCAAGAACATGCATATAATACTGGTATTCTAGTCAGGAGTTTTCAGAAGTGGGTACTTCGGTCATGGTTACTTGCTATTTGCACTTTGTGGACAATGCGGTCACCAGTGAAAAAGAGTTGGTACTATGTTTCTTTTTGTACAAAGTGGGTATTCTAGAATTACGATGCTCAAAAGGTGGGTATAAGGGAATTAATCCATTTTTTTGTACTTACCCGGGTACCTGTCGGGCCCCGCGGTAGCGGGGCCTGGCAGGTCTCATTTCTTCTATCACAGCGTGCGCTGCATATAGAACCCCCCCCCCCTCCCCAATATTACACAAACCTCCTAATTACACTATGGGGTTTGGGTTTTTTTTTTTGCTCGCCCGGGCACTTGCTCGGCCGCGTGGTAGCGGGGCCCGGCAGATACCCTCCCTTCCATCATAGCGTGCGCAGTATCCTGCAAACCCCCCCAAACACTCAACAGCCCCCTAGTTATAATGAGGGGTTTGGCAGGTCATTGCGAGCTCGCAGGGAGGTTTCGCCGTGAAACCCCTCTTGCGAACTTGCGATGACTGGCGAAGTTCGACTTCGCCCTCGAAATCGAAACCCATGTCAAATCTGTTAAATACACGAAACATGTGTCATCCGTGCTCGTTTGCGCTCGCTCAATGAAAAACATGGGCACCGTTGTTGTTTTTTTTCCGACTATGGACACCGATGACTTCTCATTTCCGACTTTGGACACCTCCATCGTTCCGTTTTCGACTATGGACAACGCTGCTTTGTCTAGCAAAACGATGGGTACATTACTACTTTGTCCTACCCCCTTTTGTTGAGGCAGTGTACATCACTGAAGAGTTCAGGATATAACATTAATCCTGCTGGCCGCACGTCTGTCGGAGCACTATGAAGGTTCATTTTCAGTAGCTCGTCATGGGAGTCTATGAGACAGCTGATTCTCACAGGCTTGTGGCGCCTCAAGAACCTTCGGGAGCATGGGAACTCTTGAACAGCTTCCAGCCATACTGACGGTTGTCATAGAGCTCATTCCCAAACTCGCTGAAAATTCCTCCGAGGTCAACGAGTCAGAGCTTGAGTGCCTTGGTGGTGAGCCTGTCCCTCCTGAATGTCCTCCTGGCGTTGGTGCCCTGGAGAGCTGACCACCCAGCGTCTCACTAACTAGTCAATCAGCCACTACAACCAGGTTGTTTACAGCTCTATTGTTGCCGGAGCCATCACCATAGCACATTCTTCTTCTCCTGTCCCCTCTGGAACCACTTCTTCCTCCGGGAGGCTAATGTCTTCCACGACAAGGGACATGGACAAGGCCATAGCAAAGTCAAGGGGAAGGTGGCCACCATACCCTCTGTTTTAAGGCCTTGCTCAGTTGTCTTTTGTAACTTTGGTTCTAGCAAACGCTCTTCCCGCAAGTGCACCGGCCCCAACAACAAGAAGAAGGTTGTTGCTGCTATGTGCTCCCATTAAGTTTGCATTGCTGGGTCCTCCTCTTCAAGGAGATCCTCTAGCTTCAGCTCCAGCTCAAAAACATGCTAGAATATGCACTCCACACCCTCATCTGTCCACGCCTATGCGAGACCAGGAGCTCTTCTGTCCCTTGGTAGCCACTTTCCTTTGGGATGGTCTCCGCAATATGACGCCCAAACATTCATTGGATCCCCCTCCTCTTCCTACTCCACCCCGNTTGTTTACAGCTCTATTGTTGCCGGAGCCATCACCATAGCACATTCTTCTTCTCCTGTCCCCTCTGGAACCACTTCTTCCTCCGGGAGGCTAATGTCTTCCACGACAAGGGACATGGACAAGGCCATAGCAAAGTCAAGGGGAAGGTGGCCACCATACCCTCTGTTTTAAGGCCTTGCTCAGTTGTCTTTTGTAACTTTGGTTCTAGCAAACGCTCTTCCCGCAAGTGCACCGGCCCCAACAACAAGAAGAAGGTTGTTGCTGCTATGTGCTCCCATTAAGTTTGCATTGCTGGGTCCTTCTCTTCAAGGAGATCCTCTAGCTTCAGCTCCAGCTCAAAAACATGCTAGAATATGCACTCCACACCCTCATCTGTCCACGCCTATGCCAGACCAGGAACTCTTCTGTCCCTTGGTAGCCCCTTTCCTTTGGGATGGTCTCCGCAATATGACGCCCAAACATTCATTGGATCCCCCTCCTCTTCCTACTCCACCCCGGCATAGCATGCTCTTGGATACTACACTACACCGTTCCCGGTGCATCGTGGAGCCATTGGTAGGTGGGAGCGGCATTTTAAGAAATTCCTCTCTTTGCGATTCCGTCTTTGTGATCAAGGAGGCAAAGATATCACAGTTGAATCTCAAGGTCATTTGTGTAAGTTGGACGGAACCCTTTGTGCCACATTCGGGGTATTTCTTGGTACTTCGCCTGTTGGGGTCCTTGAGTGGAACATTGACCATTTTTCCTTTTCCATGCCATCATCTAGCTTTTGTGAAATCTCTGCTTACTTCACTCGCTTGGTCATCTAGGTCGCTTCACTTGCTTCCGTTTTTTTGTCACATGGTTTTTAGTTCCTCAATTCATGAGCCACCTACCACGTGACATCCTTCCACATTTCTCTTACTGAACTTGGTCTTGTCTTTTTTCGTACGGACTCTAAGTGGATGCTTTCCGTTGGTCTTGGGGTTTCCATTTTTCTAGTCTTGGTGGGGACCTGTTCTTGCATGAAGTCCTGTATTTGCCAGATTTGAAATCAGCATGTTGTGGATTACCACTCTAAGGTATCAAGGTGTAGACCTTCCCTGTAGTCGCAGTGTTGGTACCAATACTCTTCATATCACCCTGCCAGAATTTTGGCAGGGTGATATGAAGGGTGAGATATTGTTCTGTGAGACCTTTTTTTACCCTTCTTTTTCCACTGCCTCTGTTTTGGTGCATGTTGCTAACTCAATCTTTCTGGAGCACACGCGTATTTGGAACCATAATCTGGATCATTTTTGCACTGATGATTTCTACAATTTCAAGCACAGCCTGATTTCAACATTGATCTAGCCATCTTCCCTCAGTCCTGCTCTGCTAAGTTTCTTGACTATGATTTGGGAGAAGTACATCATTCTCTCCTTCCTATTTCTCTTTCCCGCACCTCCCACCTCCCAAACTTTTTCCATGCTGTTCTCATGGGGCCTTTCTCCCATGAATCTTGGATGGCCACCACCGTTACATTTCTTTCTTGATTAATGATTTCTCCTGTTGCCATTGGGTCTTTGCTCGTCTCCAGAAGAGAGACATCTGTCCTGTCCTTGACTCTTGTCTCGTCCAAGCTGAACACGCGTGCCAATGCAAGCAGCACATAGTGTCATACCCTTATGATCATTGGCAGAAACATCTTCTTATCCTTGCACAGGCCTGCATTGCATCCGTATGGCTTCCAGGGAACTAGCGTAAGATGTTCCCCACCTTGGATGTGTCATCCATGTCCAAGGCCTCACATTCAAGGATCCAGAGGGTGGTCATGTTATTGAGCCGCATGAAGTTCTCTTCTAGGGAAGCAATTTTATGCATGATCATGACCACTTTCCCTCCGTATTCTCCCTCGTCCCAATCTCTTGGCTTGGAGGAGGTCCTTTATGTTTGTGCCAAAATCTCATCTCTACCTTCCTCTTCCACGTGTTTGACCCCTTCTGACCTGTTTTTATCACCTGACACAATCATCGTCGTGTGGTACGTGATTCCACATCCAGTTCTAAACTTCACATCCTTCTCCAAGAACTTACATAACAAGCCAAAATCACTGACTAGAGTATGCACGAAATCACTTTGTGCTCTGTGCCACTTTTCAGCCACAAGATTTCACTGCGGTGTGTAAGGAGCAACGGAATGGCAATTCATGCATTTTTTTGTGAGCTCAACAGTAATAGCAGTTCCCGGTTTCTGTAGTTTACATGTTCTCTGATGCTCTGCCATTTGTCCCTATTCTTCAGTGAGATAATGGACGTGTTCTTTGACATTTGGCATAAGAGCTTAGAAGAAGCAAATGTATTGAAAATTTTGTAGTCAATATGTATAAGAACTCATATTGGGCAGGGGGCACAAGCCATGGGTCCCGTCAGATAGGCATGGACAAATGGTAGAGATAATTTGGTCTAAGTCAGGAAGGTTGATCTTTTCCCCATGACACTGAAGGAAGGCGTCTGCCTTGAGGTCATGGGGACAGTCTGTTGGGTTGGGGCTGTGTTCTGGGTTTTTTTTTAGCATGCTGGTGATTAAGTGAGTGATGACATGTGCGATACATCAATGAACTAAGACGATGTGTTTGGCATATGTAGTAATTATGATATGAGCCTTTTTCAGGCGTGCACGTTTCCGTGCCAACGGAAAGACCGTGAGCCTGCGTATTGTGTTTCCGTACAATGGCCTTACATAGCCCGCTGTTGTCCGCTAGCGACGGACTGTTCAAATCAGACATCATGCATTGTTGTTTCTATGTGGGAAAAGAAAGATTGACATGAAGGTCTAGTTGCTCCTTATGGAAACAGGTTATCCTTAAGCTTAAATGCGTACAAAACCTCAGCCATCCACAAAGGTGCTGGATGCACCAAGTGCACCAAGTCCAGGTGCTTGGTTTGCCATATCTCCCACACCGTTATCCAGCAAGAGCTCCCCAAAATTCATTGTCATTCCTTTGAGTTTATTCAGGACTATAACGAGACAAAAAACTGATGATGCAGTTACATGTGGTGCAATGATGTAATGTAGAAAAGCCACACATGCATGGACAGTATATGAGACTGAGGTCCTGACATTGTGTCTACAGCTTTGCGTTTCGTTAAGGTGGCTGGACCTCCGTGGGCTCAGTCCACCTTGAACTTATCGGTTGTCCCCTAAGCTGGTACAGAGATGGACGCAAGATATGTTTTGGTGGCAAGTATAAGACCCCTAGTGCATGTGCCATGTCCAATCTAGGATGGTGAGTGGAAAAATTGCAGAACCAAGAATTGGCCAAGTCTGGAATGTGAAAAGGAAGAAACAAAGGAGGAGGTACAATGAGCCCAGAAGGAACTTATCTACTGGGAATGGTGGCCAGTCCAATCGACCCCGTCATCTTGAACGTGTCCAAATGGACTGGCAAGGACTATGCATGCCAAAGAACACACAAAACACGGGGCTAGGTCTCCTACAGCTAAAAAACATGCCACTTAGTGCCTGTGTATTGACTGTCAAAAGAAAACGAAAACCTTGTAAAGCATGTCCAAATGTTAGTGCAAAGTCTATTACCATAAAAAACTCAAAGAGCCAAAAAGCAGGTCTCTCAAGGCACCAAAACATTTAACCAAATGCCCAGGTCTCAACTTTCGAGGCAGTACACGAAACACACAAAACAAACTAGATTAATACATGATCAGAAGGGGTAATATCTCATAGCTCTGGCAACTCAAGAGCATTGCATGGGGTCTCTTGCGGCATCAGCCAAAACCAGTGTATGCTGGGTCTTGAACACCAGTAAAGTCATATGAGCCATGAATGGGTGAACTACGTCGCCCAGATGGATTAGATGTGTCACATAAGCATCAATGCACCTGCTAGAGCATCATCAAGAAAAGACATGAAACACGCAGGGCATAGAACCATCAAGTACTGAGACAGTTGAAATCCCATACACCAATAGTTCTATGCCAATGGGTGTAGGCATTTTGGACAATTTTCCCGACCTCCGACGTCCTATTGGTTTCGTACAATGTTATCCCCCTTGTGAACTGTTAACCCAACTGCTGCGAAACGTTTTGATGCTGAGATTGTGTTTGGTCAGCTTCTAAGTGTGTTTTAACGCGATAATTTTTATACGTGGGCCACAACAATTCCAAAACCCCTTTCTCATTAGAGTTTGTTTAAGAAATAACTCATCAAAGGGCATTGCATGCAATGCGCACGTAATACTTTGAAAAAATCAATGATGCCCCATTTTGTATTTTTGTTTATGAATGCGCTCGTTAGTTTCGACACGTAATGTAAACATAGTCGTATTGATAATAAATAATTACTCAAGAATTCTAAGGGGAACTTCATTTTGAATATTATTGCACTCCGAAATCTGTACCTTTGCACTATCTTTGATCCGCTCGGCGGAACAGTTGCGCTCTGCATGACACAAGCAGTCACATTTAAGAATATAGTTTGTGAGAAAGAGCCACTCTTGATCTGAAACTCAGGAAGCGGGGCATCCACCGGATTGAGCCCTTTCCCGAGTCGGCCATGGCGCCGCGCAAAACCTCCCCCTCCCGATGACGTCGATGGGCTCTGACGGCGGCCCACCAATGGTCCCATCAGAGAGAGTGTTCCCACACCTGATGCCATGAAGTTCATGCTCCCATCCAGCTACCAATCGCAGCACTTCGTCCGATGGCTCTGCATCCATTTTGCATGTGCCAGTGGCACACGGGTGACACATTCCGCTCCTACTCCCATCCAGCTTTTCTTTTTTGGTGTGGCTCCCAGTCCGCTCTACTCGTCCTTGGCGCATAACTAGTCTGCGAGTCAACAGCCTGCCCGCCGCCAACGCATGGTATCACCGCATCCATCGGCTGTGCCAATCGGAATTTTGAGCCTGGAGTCTGGAGGATCTGGAGGAAGTGCGAAGAATTTGTCTCTCTCACAAATTTTGGCAGAGGAGGAGCAGGTGGAGCTCCAGGAAGAGAGGAGAGGGGGGAATTCTGTGCTGAGTTGGCGCATGGGCTAAGCCAATTGAAGCTTCTCTGTCTTGAAAATGTGCCTCTGCGTTTCCTGCCAGGCGTGACGCTGCCTGCGTTGCGCCGGCTCAGGACACTCCACGTGTCTGACTGGAGGTTGCATTTTGACTTTGACATGCTTGTCGGCACCCCACTGCTCACGAAGTTGACGCTACTGGCAGACTTGGTGACATTCAGCAGCCCCTGGCTGCTCTCCAGCCTCCCCCCACTGGAGCACCTCTCTGCGGTGGCTTGCGCCAGCGGGGGAAAAGGGGGTCGAACGTTTACATTGGAGGTGCCTGTGGAGTTGCCCTCTCTGGCTGACCTCTCCTTGTCAGCCTCTGGCTGGCTGGGGTTTGTTGGGGAGCTGAGTGCCGCGGTGAATCTGCGCATTCTGAACCTACGTGTTGGGGTTCCAACGCAACTGAGCTTTGGCCCGGGGCTCTCCGAGGGGCGACGGAGACTCCGAGACCTCGACCTGACGCAGATGGACGGGGCGGCCTTCTTCGGACAGCTCAGCGCTCTCTCGAAGCTCACCACCCTAACCCTCACTTGGAGTCCGAGCAGCATGCAATGCCATATTGTCAACGCTGCGGTTGGCGGACAACCCCTTCTGATGTGCTTCGTCCCCTCCAGTCACCTACGGAGTCTACAGCAGTTGAACCTTTGGTGCGACTGCAGCCGGTGGGGGTTGGACGGGACCTTGCCGCACCTCACACGTTTGCACCTGTCGCTCGCGGGCCTCTCCTCTCTCCACCCCTCATGGGTGCGCTACGCTCGGGAGCTCCGCAGCCTCAGCCTGACTATAAGCCAGGCAATCACTCTGCAGGTTGGGCCCAAAGGGCTGGGTGAGGCGTGGCCGCGTATGAGCGACATTACGATCACTGCAACACAGCTAAGGACGTTTCAGTGGGAGTGGTTTGCACAGTTTGGTGATTCCCCCTGTAAAATCGTTCTTACATCGGATGAGGTGGGGGAGTTGCCAGAAGTTCCTGGCGAGGTGTGCAAGGTGGAAGGCGGATCAGAAGATTGGGGCAAGGGGGATGCGAGGGAATTGGAAGCGAGTGGAGTTGCTGGCAAAGAAAGGTACTCGGAGAAGGATTCAACGGAGGAGGATGATGGAGAAGGAGCGGGGGTGGTGGCATTATGTGAGCAAGAGAAGGATGATGTCATCATTGCTCCAGCTGATGCTGAGCCTGTGGCTGGAGGGTACAGAGGGAGTTCTGCTGTGCATTCTTCGTCGTCATCCCCGCTGCTGCCGTGTCTGCGAGAGCTGGATCTGGGGTTATGCTCGCGGCTGGAGATGGTCTCCGCATCGCTCACACGTCTGTGCTCGCTTCAACGCATCCGCGACTTCTATGGTGCTCGTGGGCCGTATGTTCTGCACGTTCTGTGTCCAATCTATGAGGGTGAGTTGGACTTAGGGGAGTGTTCCATGCAGCAGTTTGGCACGACCATGGTTTGCCCACAGCCTCTGACTACATCTTCCCCCCCCCCCGGTGCATACTGTGGTCGCAGACTGGAGGGTCTGGGGTTCGAGCCCCCCCAGTCCACAGACTGGAGGGCTCTCAGGAGCTTCTCACTGGCTTCTTGTGGGAGGAGGGGGGGCGGGGGGGTGGAGGAGTCAAGTCGTGACTTCAACCTGGACCCTGACGTCAACCTCGACGTCTAGACCTTTGACCTCCTGTAGGAGGTTAAAAGGTGAGGTCAGCATCGGTTGAGATGAGTTCATGAGATGAGATGAGGATGAGTAGAAAAAGAGGGAGGGATGCAGAGGGGGTGGAGGGAGGGAGGGAGAGAGGCTGGGGAGAGGGAGGGAAAGAGGGAGGGAGGGAAAGAGGGAGGGAGGGAGAG
>SZWC01003921.1:133953-157049 GCA_023375785.1 Penium margaritaceum | reverse complement strand
CATCTCCCACACCAAGCCGCTGAGAAGCTCCTTAGGTTGCAGACTGGGGGGCTCGAACCCCAGACCCCCAGTCCGCAACCAGTTGGTCAAAAAACTCTTCTCCCACTTTTGCAGGCTGACAGCACACGTGCCACAACATGTGCTTTCAACATGTGCTTGCAAGTGAGAAGAGAGGGTGCAAATCGAGACGCCATGCATGAAAGGTAGGGGAGGTACAGATTTTCAGCCCGTTCTGGCCACGTTGTGTGCAGCTAGACCTTTGACCTCTACATCGACAGGTCAGCATGCATCTCAAATCCTTCCATTCCACTCCACACCCAACTTGCCTTCAACCAGATCCTCTACACCAACCCTGACTGCCATCCACCCCCCTCCCACAACTTCGTCCTCCTCTTTCTCTTCCTCCACTCCCTCTTCCAAACCCCCCCTCCTCCTCCCTTCCCCACCAGCATAGCAACTCTCGTAGCCAGCCCTACACGCTTCCCTCCTCCTTCCAGCCCTCTCTGGCCTGTCCTGCCCTTGTCTTCCACAACTCATCCCAGATCTCTCTTCTCCACCGACCTTCAGTTACCTCTCCCCATCTGCGCTGCACACCAATCTCACATCCATCGTCTCCAGTCCTCCACCCACCCACCAGTCCATTCCCCTCCCCTCTCTGTCGCTTGTGAACCACCACAAGACATGATTCAGGAGATGGTGTGAACTGGCTAAGCCGCACCACTGCAAAGACAGAGGCTGGGGGGGGGAGGGGGGGGGGAGGGATGCACCAGTACGCAATCAGAGGCTGTGGGCAAACCATGGTCGTGCCAAACTGCTGCATGGAACACTCCCCTAAGTCCCACTCACCCTCATAGATTGGACGCAGAACGTGTGGAACATATGGACCACGAGCACCACGGAAGCCGTAGATGCGTTTGAGCGAGCGCAGACGTGTGAGCGATGCGGAGACCACCTCTAGCCGGGAGCATCCCTCCAGATCCAGCTCTCGCAGACTCGGCAGCAGTGGGGATGACGACGAAGAGCGGACGGCAGACGCCTGCCTCACAGAAAGCCCCCCGCAGCCTCCAGCCACAGGCTCAACAGCAGCTGGAGCAAAGATGACATCATCCTCTCTTTCTGTCTCATTCCCACCGTCCATGTGCCGTTGGTGGCGGCGTCACTATTTATACCCCGTAGATGTGCCGGTGCAGGGGCGGCTTGCATGATTTCCATTTCTATAAATTAATTTAATCCAAAAAAAAAAAAAAAAAAAAAAANAGATCGGACGCAGCACGTGCGGAACATATGGGCCACGAGCACTACGGAAGCCGTAGATGCGTGTGAGCGAGCGCAGACGTGTGAGCGATGCGGAGACCACCTCTAGCCGGGAGCATCCCTCTAGATCCAGCTCTCGCAGACTCGGCAGCAGTGGGGATGACGACAAAGAGCGGACGGCAGACGCCTGCCTCACAGAAAGCCCCCCGCAGCCTCCAGCCACAGGCTCAACAGCAGCTGGAGCAAAGATGACATCATCCTTCTCTTGCTCACCCAATGCAGCCAGTCCAGCTCCTCCGGCATCCTCCTCTTCTGATTCTTTCTCTGAGTACCTTTCCTTGCCAGCTGCCCCTCTTGCCTCATCTCCACTCGCCTCCTCTCCGCTCGCCTCCACTCGCCCCGCATCCCCCTTGCCCCAATCTTTTGATCCGCCTAGCACCTCGCCCACATCATCAGGAACTTCCGGCAACTTCCGCATCTCATGCGAGGACAGTGAGAGCTGACGGAGAGATTTACCAAACTGTGCAAACCACTCCCACTCAAATGTCCTCAGCTGTGACGCATAGATCCTAATGTTGCTCAGACACGGCCACGCCTCGCCCAGCCCAGCGGGTCCACCCTGCAGAGTGAGTGCCTGGTTCAGAATCAAGCTAATGCTGCGGAGCTCCCGAGCGTAGCGCGCCAATGACAGGTGGAATGCAGAGAGGTCCGCGGGCGACAAGCGCAAACGTGTGAGGTGCGGCAAGGTCCCGTCCAACCCCCACCGGCTGCAATCGCCCAAAAGGTTCAACTCCTGTAGACTCCGCAGGTGACTGGGAATGAACCGCACTTCGAGGGGCTGGCCACCAACCTCAGCGTTGACTCCATGGCGTTCCATGCTTCTCAGACTCAACGTGAGGGTTAGGGAGGTGAGGTTGGAGAGACTTCTGAGCTGTCCGAAGAAGGCCTCCAGGTCCATCTGCGTCAGGTCAAGGTCTCGTAGTCCCTGCAGCCCCTTGGAGAGCCTCCGGCCAGAGCTCACGTCCACCAGCTGCGTTGGAATGGGGGCACGCAGCTCAAGCTCGCGCGGATTCATCGCGGCACTCAGCTCCCCAACAAATGCCAGCCGACCAGAAGATGTCAAGGAGACGTGGGTGAAAGAGGGCAACCCCACAGGCACATCCGCCGTAAACGTTCTACCCCCGTTTCCCTCGCAGGCGCAAGCTACCACAGAGAGGTGCTCCAGCGGGGGGAGGCTGGAGAGCAGCCAGGAGCTGCTGAACGTCACCAAGTCTGCAAACAGCATCAACTTCGTGAGCAGTGGGGCGCCCAAGAGCACGTCAAAGTCAAAGTGCAACCTCGAGTCAGACACGCGGAGCGTCCTGAGCCGGCGCAGCGCAGGCAGCGTCACGCCTGGCAGGAGACGAAGCGGCGCCCTGTTGAGACGAAGCAGCTTCAATTGGCTCAGCCCATAGGCCAACTCGGCAGAAAATTCCCCCCTCTCCCCTCCTCCTAGAGCTCCACCTGCTCCTCCTCCCCTGCCGATACCTGCGTGACGGACAAAATTGACCCGATTCCTCTGAAACTCCACCTCAAGAGACTCCAGGCAGGTCAGCACACGTCCCGCACCCTCCAGATCCTCCAGCAGCTGTCGCACGTCCGACGGATTGCCCTCCTGGCCCGTCAGGCAGAGCCCTGTGAGGGAGGGGCAGTGTGCGAGAGTGGGCTCGGGACCACTCTCCTCGCTGTCAACACTTGAACTGCCAGACAATTCTTGGAGCCTGAGAAGCCTCCCCCGGCTGCCGGAACCTGTGGCCTGGGGCGGCCGGAACCACACATCCCGGCCAGAAGTTCCCCGTCGGAACGTGCGACGCTCTGAACCCCAACGAAGCAGTCCCACAGGGCATTCGACTTCGGTGGCACCACGAACGCCCTCCATGACCCGGCGAGCCATCACAGAGCCCGTCCCAGAATGTCCGCAGGATGGATTGAAGGCCACTTGATCAAAATGTAGGATGTGATGCGAGGTGAACACGGGAAACACGGACTGGAACTGGTTCCGCAGTGTAAGCCTGCACCTACTGCACTTCCCGTCAAAGCTCTCGTCCTTGCAGCAACCGCCCACACCATAGAACCTGATGCGTGTCATCGCGTTCGCTGCAAGATCGTCTGAAGCTAGTTGAGATTCCGTGGGTTGCAGTTGGAAGCGGTGTGGGTGGCGGAGGCAGCAAGAGGCACCACGTCGCAAGTCTCGGCAGGTCGCACATAGCTGCACCAAATCTTTCAGACTCAGCAGTCGGCAGATGCGGTTGAGTGCGTCATCTGGTAACCTCAGAAACTGATTTTCCTCATTTTCTGCTTCTTGCTGCTCCTGTTCCTGCAGCTGCTGCTGGTGCTTCCACCGCCGCTGCTGCCGCTGCCGCCGATGCTGTTGCTGCTGCTCCTGCCGCCGTTCTTGCTCCGTGCCATACCTGCTTTCGGTGTGTTGCTACTGCTTCATCGCCCGTTCTTTGGCGTTGTCGGCGAAAAAAGGGGAGAGGAGAAAAAGTTGGTAGAAAGGGGTGAGACTCTCACCGTGAGGGGTGCGGACGATGGGAGATTCATCCGCTTGCAACAGTTGAAATCCAGCGGCGAACAGCCGTTACGTAGGGGATCTGGAAGTTCCAAATGAAGGGAGAAGAAAGGGCCACGAACATTGCTGTTCGCCAGACTCCACACACGAGTGTGCAGCGCATGTCTCAAAAGGAAGTACCTCGGCACTGCCGCTGCACCACTTTTCCGAAAGCGCCAAAGGGCGGATGTAAGATATACCGCGGCAGACGGAGAGAGTAAAGCGATACAGTCGGTGATGGAGTTTGAAAATGATCAAAACGATTCTCACAGCATGTGGAGGTGGTGATGGCACACGGTTGGCGGCGGGCAGGCTGTTGGCTCATGCCGCGAACTCGTTTTGCGCCGAGGGAGAGGAGAGCGACCTGGGCGACGAAGAAAATAAAAACGGCGCTGGATGGGAGTAGGAGCGCTATGTGGCACTGTGCCATTGGCACGTCCAGAACGGAAGCAGAGCCATCAGAGGAAGTGGTGCGATTGGTGGCTGGATGGGACCATCAGGTGTGGAACGCTCTCTCTGATGGGGCCATGTGCTGTGGGAACATTGATGGGCCGCCGTCAGGGCCCATCGACGTCATCGGGAGGGGCGGTTTCGCGCGGTGCCATAGCCGACTCGGGAAAGGGCTCAAACCGGTTCATGCCCTATTTCCTGAGTAAGCTACTGCCCATACCCATAGAATCATCGACAAAACTCCCATATACACAACTCTGATATTCGTTCTGACATAACATAACAGAAATGAATACTTTAAAGAATTCATGCCCGGAGGTTGCAATTTCAACGTCGCACAAGTGGGGCGTCGGAGTGCTATCATGATCACTTCCGTTGATCAGTCGCAGAACCCTCTTTCATGGATTTTGTGACTTGTTTTGGAGGGTTTATGTTGGGTTTGCTTGGGGGCTCCAAGACTCCCCATGCCTTAAAAGGGAACCTGCAGATCCCTGCTTCCCAAGGGCACAACAGATGCGTGCGCAAATTCACAGCCTAAGCCTTGGATGTAATTTTGGGTCGAGTTTGAAACTGGTTTGCATGAAGAACAAGAGAATTTACATTCAATTGAAGAGATTTTGAAATTTTCACGCGAAGCGTGCAAGTTGTTACAAATTGTAGCTTTCTTCAAAGCATCGCTCAAACAGAGAACGATAAGATTGTGCGCATTTTACCGTCAATGGATACACGAGCGAAAAAAGGACTAACCGACTCAAATGTGCCCTTTTTTGTTAAACAAGTAATTAGACACAATTTCGTGCAGGAGCATATGTAATGTGCTTTGATGGAAGATTTTTTGGTGTATCAACTCGCACTATACATGGTTAGTTAAAAAAGGGTTTCATTGTGACATCTTCCCACCAAAAAAACTATTATGGACCAGGATCCAGCCAAGGGTCATCTCTCCCGGCAAGTTGACGCTGTCTTAGCCCCACTCATCGGAACCAAGCTACATGGTCCTGGTCAGTTGGAGATGTTTGGTTTCATTACAATGGATGGCCAAAGGATTATGTAGGGTATGATCATGGGAGTGCATTCGTACTCCGCTTTTCCTACCTTTCTTCACACTTTCATATCTTTTTGTTTTTTCAACCCTTGTCCATGTCTTAGAGTGTGGACTAGCATCATCAATACCATTTTTATGCTCCCCTCGCTTCTTAGTTGTGTGATTCAAGTTTTGTGATAAGCATGTGAAAGACAAGACACCTACATGTTTTTTTTAAGGAACGGTTGAAACTAAAAAGAATTGGGGTAGTTCGACCTCAAGGCCACGTTTGATGAAGCGACTCCATAAGGCAGCCCCATTCACTCCATCATCAACAAATGGGCCCTGTCCGCCGATCTAATCAGCCATGGAGTCCTCCCGTTTGATCTCAGTGACGACGAGGCCCTTCGAATGAATCCTGCTTGTCAGAATCTTGATCCGAAAAAGTCCAGTGTTGTCACAAGCCCTCGACCGACAAGAGCGAAAGCCGAGTCATCAGCAAAAGCTTCATGGCGTTCAACCTTGATCTTCAAATGTCCTTTGTCATGCTGGTTTGCCTTGTTAAAACGAATTCTCCAATTGGCGCTCCTGTTGCTACAGACCCCTGCAGCGGGCTGATTTCTTGTCACGACGCGAAGTCACCAGCTAGTAAAACAACCTGCAAAGTTGATGCGCGAGGGTTTCCGATGGGCCCTCGCGTTGGTCGTCGCCCAAATCCGGGCTCCCTTGCTGATGGATCTTGCAATGCAGGTCCTCCCAGCGGGACATCTTACAAACCCGGGCCCCTAGGTCGATTCATCCAAAGAATTGTTCCCCATCAATCACCATTTACCATGTTTAGTACCATCACCATTCACCATGTACTTTCACTCAACTCAGTTTTCTTTTGTTGTTTTGAGTCCATACAGACCTGATGGGCTGGATCAGATTGGCAAGGTTCTTCAATCAATAAGCTAGACAACCTGTTGGGGAAAAAGGTAACGGGATATCCGAGCACAACTCCTCCAGCCTCTAAGATGTTGGTCACGCCGAACCATGCATGCATAGGTTTCAACTCCTATGCATGTCCTTCAACATGCATAGGAGCATGAGCAACATGTAACTGGAGAATGCTAGGTCAGCTTCTCCGGAGCTCGAAGAGGAATCAGTTTGCGCTTACAGCAACACCCACCAAGTTGCAGGACACTCGCAGGACCATGCGACTTCTTGAAAAAAACTCAGTGTAGTACCCGTCATTCAACCATTTTTTCAAACCAATTCCAGTCTTCCAGTGTTTTCGGCTGATGCACATGGTTTTTTGTCCCATTATCGTTAAACCACTTGGCACATTTATGCCAAACTTGTCAAGGTTTGCATGACCAAAATTGAGCTAGTTAGGTACTAAAGCAAACATAGCGTTAAAGAAAAGAGAAGCAGGGACTTACCAAGAGATGGGTCGATGAAACGGGTGTTAATGAATTCAAGATGTGCATCCTCCCCACAAGACTCCGTTGGCGGGGGATGGGCCCGCTGATGCTGTGAAGGGTCAGGCTAGAGGCACTTCTCCTGCTGCTGCTGCTGCTGTGGCTGTGAGTTGTCGGCCGGCACGTTCACTCCAGATCGTTCAGAGTACGAGGCGGGCTGGTTTCGCTGCGTTTGCTGCTGCAGCACTTTCGACTTCACGAAGTGTACCATTGCGCTGGGTTCTTGCTCCCGTGGTGGAAGCTGATGCGCGTTCAGACACTACACAATGCTACAAAACCGTGTATCCAACGGATGGGTGGCAAAGCCTGCGATTCCTAAGCCAGCATGCGGCGAAACGGAGTTGTAGTAACTGTGTACTAGGGGATGCATGGAGTCTGCGACGCCTGAGCCGTCTGTCAGGACCAAGGTCGAAGGACCTCCATCGCTAAAGGAAGGCGTGCACAATTTGTCTTCGAGAAGACGTTACAAGGTCTCCGCTACGTTCTTCATACACTTACTGCGAGAGCGCACAAAGCTCTCCTTGCATCAACCTCATCACGGTGAACATACTAGATGAAATGATTTTGTGCCAAAAGAAGTACTCCAAGTAATGTTAGGGTTCCCATGAGCCGAGCCCGAGTTGCATCTACGATATTGAAACACCATATTCAATGTTTCATGAAACAAAAGACTTCAAAGTTTCTTCTCTGTTTCCCGGAATACATTAGTGTGTAGTGTTCTGTGACAAAGACGTCGTGCTTTTCATGCGTTCTGTCAATCCAGAACGCATGTAAAGCACAATGTATGTGAAATAGAACAATTCTTGCGTTTTTTGCAGCTCAACA
The DNA here is from genome assembly GCA_023375785.1 of Penium margaritaceum. Classification (NCBI taxonomy): domain Eukaryota; kingdom Viridiplantae; phylum Streptophyta; class Zygnematophyceae; order Desmidiales; family Peniaceae; genus Penium; species Penium margaritaceum. The sequence goes on along the minus strand of SZWC01003921.1, from coordinate 149,443 downwards.
GACATATGAAGTCTGTGGGCGCAACACGTCAGCATTTTGTTCGTGTGTGACCGAGTTGCGTTTCCACAAATAAAAACAATGGTAGTGTTCTATAACCTGTACTTCGCGATTTTCATGTTTTTTGTGAATACAGAACGCATGACGAGTCCCATGTGTTCGGCATTGAACGCTGATTTCCTTTTCTTCATATCAGAATAGACATGTGAAATCTGGCGACGTGACACGTCAACATTTATTCGGTCCGATGCTAAGTCACCCATTGGAAAAAAGAAAGAGTTGTAGTGTTCCGTGATGTCTCCGTAGTGTTGTTCATGCGTTCTATGATTTTGGAATGCATGACAAGCCCCATGTGTCGATAACAGAATTCTCGTTTCCTTTTTGTGTATCTCAAATGACATATGAACTCAGCATTTCATTGGTCTGTTACCTAGTCGCCTTCTCGGAATAAAAAACAATGGTAGTTGTTCCCTGGTCACAGAGGACACTATATTGGTTTTCGTGTTCAACACGAAATATTGTTGGCTTTCCGAGTTGATACAAAAGTCCTTTCATGTCTTTGTGTGCTGAAGCACATAGAGATAGAATTTTGCTCACGTTCGCGCATCGCAAGGCAGCCCCTGAACACTACATTACGTTTTCGAGGATAAACAGAAAACATCTACTGGGTTTACGTTCCACGAACAGAACTTGTGGGTGTTCTCCCCGGCATACAAAACTACCATACAACTCTCTTGTAGCCATACGCAGACACAGAGTAAGAGTTGATGTTTTCATATAAAATGGAAGACCTAGATGTATGATTTGGGTGTTCCGTTTGCCGATAGAAGTGTAGCCTATGAAATTTCTGGCATCCGGAACATCATGACATCACTTTTGGAATTCAGAAGTCTCTGAGGAGCTTTATGTTCTCAAGTTACGGACTTTTCTTCTCTTGTGGTATGGAAACCATGTTCTAATTTCTGTGATATGAAAGACCTGTCATGAAATTTTGTAACACAAATCATGTTCTACTTTCTATGTCAGGAAAGGCTAGTCATGATGTTTTGCGGTACAAAACTCACCTGTGCCATTTGTGCATTGGGAACAAGTGTTTTTCCCTCATAGAGAAGAAGATCGTTTTTGTTGTTCGTGACTGCGGACACAAAGAAAAGTTTCATTCATGTGTCATAAAAAAGAAGCGGTGTAATGGCGTGTGTCTTGGAACACGAGGCATGAAACGCACAGACGAGTGTATGTGGTCAGCTACATCTCGTTTCGGTTTGTCCAATTACAAAAATCAACGGTTGGAGATCTCACAACCTCCGTGGCACACCGCAATGTCCCACGAAACATTGCCATGCTTTGCGTGGTGTAACCTTTCACGCTTCCATGAAACGCAATGTTCGGAAGTGTTTCTGGCTCGTTGTTTGGGGGGACGCAACGTTTGGAAGTGTTGGCATGAAAATTTCAATCAAATTTTCACACACTTTCCTTCCGTACAGCATGATATCTCATCTTTTGTCTCCAACCGCCGGGATAGATTCGGCCAGCTTGCTGGATCCGAGCCACGTCAAAAATTTCTGATCGGATAGCCTCCAACCGCCATCCACGTCAGGTGCGCGGAGGTGCCAAACAATGTTCCCTTTTCCTGTGTCATTAAAAACTAGGGCAACTAAATCCAAGCTCCCGTGTAAACGCCACGCACCTACGCAGACAAACAATCGACAATCACGGCGAAGGCAAGAGCCTGTTTCGACAGAAAAATTCTAAGCGATGTCGAGGAAGAATTCTGATGTCTATTTTATTTTGTATTATAAATGCATCCATGCCAACGACTGCTACCTACGCGATCGAAAGGTCGATAGAAGAATAGAGAAAATCATCGAAAAACCATGCGTGGCTCAATAGGTACGAGATCCTTCCATCGGACTTCAAATGAATTCTCTATTTTAGTAAGAACAGCCCCCAGTAAGAGGAACAGAGATCGGCATCCAGACCATCCTTTGTACTTGTTTTAGAGTTCTCAATATCCCCTTTGGTCTAAACGTGAGTTGTCATCTGTGCGCTCTCCGCTAACATGGCTTGTTGCTTGTCCCTCCTCAGTTCTTAGTGGACCTCTTTGACATGGATAGTATGTATCATTACAAACACCTTGTCCACCATTAATTGATTCAATCTTATTCAGTAACAATGATTGATTTGGCAGGTTCCCTCCACCATCGGTATGTACAGTGTCACGTACCAGACGTACACGAGTCCCTAATCTTTCCGAGTGGGCATTTCTGTTACTACACAAACAGCCCGTCACGTCGCGAGACCACGATGTTCACTCCGACGGTCGAGGACAAGCCAGCTAACTACCCCCACCCTTAGTGAATCTTCCCAAACCTTCCGGCAACTTCGACCACTTCGCGAATCCACGCCAGAAGTATCACGACCTTTTGATTGACTTCTCGACGCACCGAGAAGAATCCGGGTCCATCAAGATGCATCGCGCATTTTCACTGTTGATTCTTGAAGACCCTCAATTTCTAGGTGAACCTTCTCGAATCCGACCACTCACGACGTGACTCTGCACGAGCCGCTTGACAATGGAGGCAACGACCCCGACTATGCCTCATTCGTAACTCGGCACTTGTATACATATGTTCAAACATTTCAGTACTTATCATCAAAGCACACTTACCGCTAACTAACAATTGCTGAAGTGTCCCAAATTCTAAACTGTGTCGTGCCTCGCAACTTCTACCTGTTCACCATCTACTCTCCATTCAACATAACAAACAGGTCGTCTCCAGGAATCAGAGAATGTAACCCTTCAATTATCGGCGTTTCCGTTTCATGAGGACATGCCACGGCATTGGGGATAAACGAGAAGAAGAGGGCGTGACTCTGCGGCTTTTTTTTTGTTCCCGTGGTCGTAACCAGTGGCAAAGGGAGGGTCACCTAGACACCAAAACCAGCCCGGGGATTGAACCCAGCCCTCCAAATCATAGTGTGAATGAATCTTGCTGCTTCCACCATACGCGGAAGCCTTGGGTTAGAAGTAAGCTCAGAGTGCCTTGGCCCACTTCTGCACTGCAGAAGTGGGAGGGCCAGGGGGTTAGTTTGGTTTGCTTCCTGCTGGAACGGGTGTCATTGCACGTGTGGATGATACTTGTGTAGAGATTGAGGGCGACTTGGAGTGTGCTGGAAAATGTGAGCCAGGGTTTTGTGGTAGGGTTACTTTTTGGTGATGCCCATCGCTCTTGCAAGATCTCATGGAATAGGTGTGCACGGATGACTTCCCATAGTAGGTGGGAGTCATGTTTCACAGGGCCTAACAAGAGGTATTTGGTGTCGGGGACATAGTTTGGAAAGAAGGAGTCATATAGTGTGTGGAGTCTGCGGGAAAGTGGACGTAAGTGCGGGCATGTGAGGAAGCGATGTTCTATTCTTTCCTCTAGAGGACATCTGGGGAATTTCAGGGATGCTCGTGGTGGGAGGAATTTGTATCTCGTGTTGACTTGGATGCTGTGGTAGAAGATTCGAAGCATGAGGTCTTGTGTTCACAAATTGGTCGGAATGTCAAGGAGTTTCTTGTGTACACTTTTCCGGTCAAGATTTAGGGAGGGGTGGTATTTGACGCATGAGATTTGGTGAGTAGGGTGGGGGTGCAGGTTGTGGAGGAGCCTGGTGTATATCTCCTGAAAGGATAAATGTTTTGGGTGTAAGCGATGATAAGGGCAGCTGTTGGGAGCTCACGTGGATATGAGGAGGTCTTTTCTGTAGTGCATGGGGAGAACATGTTGTGGATGGATTCGAGTGCGCCAGAGCCATGGGTGGGGTTGTAACTTTCTGGTGATGTGGTCGATGTGGAGAGGTTTGCCGACCATTGGGTCATGGTGGGAACTTAGCTTGTAGCTGGTTGTTAGTGGGAGGCCACCCAGGGATGCTAGGGTGACGAACTTTGTGTACGGGAGGAAACTCCAGCGTGGTAGAGTACACACGGATATTCCACGAGATCATCACAGGAGCACACATCACCCCTGATGAACTTTTTTTTCACTACAACAACAGCCTCAAGCGAGAAATCTAGAGAGCAATTGCTACTTTTGGCATCCAAAACGACTTGCTGCGGATGATCACAGCAGCAAAAAGGATCGACAGCGCCGACTGCAGTGCTCGGATTAAGGAATCCTATATCTGGTGACCTCCTAAGCACACTTATCATGGAAAGGGAAAAAACCAATAAGTCAACTCCTTGACTCCGGTGGAATTGGACGCCATCAACCAGACAGATACGCAAACTTGCTACAACTGCGGAAAACTCAGGCATATTGTTCGCAACTCCTGGAGCAGGTAGCAAGCCATAAAGGGGGGGACTTCGTAGAAAAATGAGCTGGGAAATAACAAAGGACAAGAGTAAAAGGCGTAACTCTTGCCCACGAGGAGCGATCTGCAATGAACGATCGCCCATCTGAAAGACCTACATCATCGCATAGGGTTTCTCAGATTGCGATGTTCGATGAGGGGTACGAAAATGACCAACCGGCGATACTGCACAAAATGCAGCCTCGGTGATGTAAAGTTAACAGAACGGTACCGGCACTATTGGATGCAACAGCTTCACATAGCTTCATGAGCAACAACATGGTCCACAAACTGGGTTTGGAGACCGAAGTAGGGGTGTTTGTTGAAAAAACTGTTGATGGGAGATTGCAAATACGGAGACTCCAAGGGCCACTACGGCTACAAGTGGGAGATCTACGGAATGTAACAGTTTGGAGGACTAGTCCAATTAGCGATGACTGAATCATCCTCAGACAAGATTTTCTATACTAGCACAATCCACAAGTCCACTAGACGAGCAGCGATGTGTACGTGGAGATCGATGGCGCCAAACAACAACTTCTACGCGTGGGACGAAAGCCAACAGCAAAAGTAGCTCAGGTGGAAGTAGAAGAGGAATCCATGGTAGCCGAGAAGCAACAACCAATGCAGTTGGTACCACTCAACATGGCCAAGCAATACATACGACGAGGAGCTCGTGCGTGGCTCATACATCTCGAGCCAATGGAAGAAGAGGAAGTGGCAGCAGTTGACTCATCATCGGCCTCATCAGCCTCATCGGCATCAACAAAGTTCGCGATGGTACCTGAAGACTTCACACCACTCATCTGGGAGTTTGTGAACGTATTCCTCGATGAACTCCCAAGAACCGTACCTCCTCAATGAGACATCAACCATCACATCTAACTAAAACCAGGCAGCAGACCTACAGTTCGAGGGGCCTATTGGATGAGCAATCAAGAGCTCACCGAGTTGAAAAAGCAGCTCAACGAGATGCTCGTTCAAGGGTTCATCTGTCCTTCCACGTCACCATATGTCGTACCAGTATTGTTCATAAAAAAGAAAACCAGTGAGATGTAGAAGTGCATGGACTATGGGGCATTGAACGACGCTACCATCAAGAACCGCTACCCTCTTCTCCGAGCTGATGAACTTTTGGACCAACTCCGTGGGGCTCAAAATTTCAGCAAAATCCACTTGCGCAACAGATATCACCAGATATACGTGGCAGACGCCGACATTGAGAATACGGCATTCCAAATCCGCTACAGGCATTTTGAGTTCATGGTAATGCTGTTCAGACCAACGAATGCCTCGGCAACGTTTATGGTGACAATGAACAACATCTTCCGCCCATACCTCGACGATTTTTTTGCGGTGTACCTCGACGACATTCTCGTGTACAATCCCACCTCGGAGGAGCACGATGAACATCTTAAAAAAGTCCTCCAAATTTTGACAAAGACAAAAAAAAATCGGAAAGTTCTCAAAATGCGACTTCAGTCATCGTTCAATGGAGTTTTTGGGCCATGTCATCAACAGTGGACGGATCACCATGGATCTGAAAAAAGTGGCTAATTGGCCAACGCCAACCAACATTCGAGGAATCCAGGTATTTGTCAGTTTTTGCAACTACTACCGGCGATTTGTACGGGACTACGCCCGATTGTCAGCGCCTCTTTCCGACCTCACTAAAAAAGGTAACGAGTGGCGGTTGGGGAGATATCAAACAAGAAACATTCACCGCTTTTCGGAACGCTTTGTCCTTGGCGCCAACCCTACGGCTAGCCGGTCCAACGTAGGACCACGTCGTGGCCACATATACGTCGGACCAAGCCATTGGCAAAGTCCTCTTTCAAGACCACGGAAACGGCAAGCAACCGGTTGCCTACATGTCTCGCAAACTGCGAGGACCGGCACTCAACTATGCCGTACAATAGAAAGAATGCCAGCAGTCGTGCACACGTTCAAGACGTGGCGATCCTACCCAGAGTGTCGTGGATGCATCATGCGCACCGCACATCATGCGTTGAAATATTTGAAAACACAGCCAAACCTTAGTCTACGTCAAACCCGATGGATGGAGTTCCTTGAATCCGGGTTCGACTACAATATCAAGTATTGGTGAGGCAAAGTCAACCCGGCGGACGCAGTCAGCCGCCGACCAGATTTAATGGCTGACGCGGCGACGCTACAGCTATTGCGAGACCCATACCTCGAGCGACTGTTTGCACGAGGCTACCACCAGCACGGCGGACATGATAAAACAAAATTCTAGTTCAACGCACCCTATTGACGGCAACACTTCACTTGCCAGGTCGTCGTTCCCCGGAACGACAAGCTATGCCAAATGCTGCTCAAAGAGTGCCGTGACATAGGACCAGGTGGAGACTATGGAGAGGACAAGATGCTAAGAAGCTGGCGAAAAGCTATTGGTGAGACAGGATGCAATCGGACGTGGCCAACTTCTGCAGGACCTTCGACACATGTCAGCGAGAAAAATCCCGTCGCACACGGCCACCCGGACTTCTGCAACTGCTCCCCATTCCGACAGAACCATGGGCTAACATCTCCATGGAATTTGTCATAGGATTACCGGTCACACCCGAAGGACATGATGCAGTCCTCGTGGTAGTCGACAGGTTTTCCAATTTGTCCCACTTCATTCCGGCAACGACCACCGTCACCGCCGAGGGAATAGCATGGCTGTTTCTAAACAACATCGTACGGCTACAGGGCATGCCAAAAACCATCACAAGTGATAGAGATGGCCAATTCACCAACCGTTTTTGGCAATAATTGATGAATTGCTATTGTAGCAAAATATGAAATTTCAATGGCGTTCCATCCTCAAACCCATGGTCAAACCGAGAGGACAAATCAAACACTCGAGCAACTTCTCCGAACGCTATGCGAACCTCATGGGACAGATTCAAAACAAAATCCCGACCGCCAAAATTGTATACAATTTGGTAGCCTCTACTGCAACGAGTAAAACTCCATTTGAAGTGGGGTATGCCAAACATCCCGCCACACCAGCCAGACTACAAAGTCGCAACAACATTCCCGCGGTCAACGTTCAACGCCGAGACTTCACCACCATCTAGGAGTAAACACGGAAAACTCTCACGAAGACACAAGCAATGATGAAGCGAGTAGCTGACCGACATCGGAGCAACGACGTGTCCGCCGCTGGCTATAAAGTCCTCAGCTCAGCAAACATCAAACTCCGTGGAGCCGACAATTCGAAGCTCAAATCCCGATGGTTGGGGACGTTTGAGATCGAGCACATGCAACCCTTGTGGTTGCGTGACTCAAACTCCCCGACACTATGCAAGTTCATCCGGTGTTCCATGTCAGTAGACTCAAGCACTATAGTGACCCCGGAGGGAACTTCCCCGGCAGGGATATCCCTCTCCCTCCTCTCATTCAAGTGGAAAAGGACGCAGAGTACGTCAGTGAGGACATCCTCGGCCATCGACGACGAGGCAAAATGACAGAATTTCACGTCAAGTGGCACAGCTACGAAGCCGTGTACAACAGTCAGGAACCATGTGTAAACCCCCGAGACGTCGTTCACCTCATCGACGACTATAACCGTCATTACCAGGCCGCGTCTGCACGTGCACTAGGACATCGCGGCTAAAAAAGGGGGAAAGTGTTACATGATAAACGTACACGAGTCCCTAATCTTCCCGAGTGGCCGTTCCTGTTCTTACTGAAATAGCCCATCATGTTACAAGACCGCGATATTCACAATGATGGTCGAAGGCAAACTGGCCAACTACCCCCACTCTCGCAGAATCTTCCCGAACCTTTCCGACAACTCTGACCACTCTCGCAAATCCACGCCAGAAGTATCACGACCTTTTGGTTGACTATTGGACTCACTGAGAAAATTTTGGGTCCATGAAGATGCATCTTGCATCTTCACCGTTGATTATTGAAGACCCTCGATTTCTAGGCGGACCTTCTCGAATCCGACCACTCTCGACGCGACTCCGCACAAGCCGCTTGACAATGGGCCCAACGATCCTGACTATGCCTCATTCGCAACGTGTCACTTGTATATATATATATATATATATGTTCGATCATTTCAATACTTGTCATCGAAGCACACTTACTGCAAATTATCAATTGCTCAAGTGTCCCAAATTCTAAATCGTGTCCTGCCTCACAACTTCTACCTATTCACCATCTACGCTCCGTTCGACACAACAAGCAGTTCGTCTCAAGGCATCAGAGATTAAAACCCTTCCATTATCGGCGTTTTCGTTTTATGAGGACATGCCACTGCATTGGGAGTAAACGAGAAGAAAAGGGCTTGGCTCTGCCTCGACACTGGGGTCAAAACAGGTGCTTAGGATGATTTTACGGGGGGGTGACCATATACCCATCGATTTCCAGATAGACCCCCCATATCCACGAATCACTCTTTAACAACCCCATACCCACACGACGTGGAGTTTTTGTCTCCCATACCACGTGCTCGCTCTTTTTCACCACCATGTCCAAGGGCCGCATGAAAAGAACGCTATGTCCTATAGATTCTATTAAAAGAACCATATGTCCACGCCTGATTGGTCGTTGTCCTGCGCATATTGTGAACGGAACCTAGCGTTTTTGGTGGTTTTGCGGTGAGCCCTCCACAGATTGCAATTTCACCTGAGAACTAAAGGACAATGGTATAGGCGGGTTCCTCCGTATACAGATAAACCTGTTTGCAACGACATGACGGATGTTGTCCACTGTACTCACGAGGCGTAGTGACAGCGTCCTTTTTGGGGTAGGGGGGGTGGGGGGGGTTTGTATTGCGTTTGGAGGTATACTTTGGCGAGTTTTGAATCAAACCCGCTTGTCTATGCCGCGAAACATCGCAATGACGGTGACATCAATGCCAAATACAGTCGCATAGGAAACTTTTGACGAACTCCGCTGACTATCGCGATTCATCGGACCATCAATGACTACCTTTGGCTGGAACGTGCGGTTCATCGTCCACCGCCACGCACATGACGTATTGCTGCGTACCCTTGCTGACTGCGTCAAGCGACCCCAGTTGAACGTATAAACCCACCGTTTTCACCGATGACTCCGCGGTTGCTCTCTTGACTTTCGAAACGATGGACATGAGCCGCATGTCCGTTTACCGGCCACTACCTCCGATGCTCGGTTGGGGTAGCATCAAACACAGTCGACGCGGTCCATGGGGTGTGGACATTCCCGTTCCATCCAAACCAACATGTGACGAGGCCGAGGTCGCATGGCGCAACGTGAAGGTTCAGTGAGACGCCATGTATGACCATGCGCCGCCGAGTCCTCATGCCATGACTTGGATTATGGGTTTGCGGGCTCCTACTAGCCGCCCAGTGTACGCCAAGAGTGATTGGCAGCCGTGGTTGCAGATGCATCCAATGACAATGTTGTGTATGTGACCCCATGGTTATTTCGTCATAAATGTCCTTCATTTAATCATCGGATGCCCATATACGTTCACTTTCTTAACGCGTGTACAGTGTCATTCGCAACACATAGTACATTCACATGGGTATTGAGTATAACTATGTTTATGCCTTTTTGTCATGCATAATGTACTTGTGTGTTCAGGATTGGGTACACGATTAATATTTCACTGGGATTAATGACAACATCCCCAATAGACTTATCACACACACTACCAATTAGTAGCACATCCAAACCTGTTGAAATATGATTGAGTAAATTTCGTGCACAAATGGCATTGATAATGTCCTTCCATTGTCGATGTCCACCGCAATTAGTGTGAAAAGCCACCCATGAAAGGTCTGGGCTGTCCACTGACCAACCATCGCTGGACCGTAGGTGGCAAATATTGTATCCAGGCCAGGATCTCATAGGCAAGACACAAGTTGCCAGCGTGACAGCAACCATCAGGGTAGCATTCGACTAACTCCATATCGTCTTTTGTGTTGGATGCTGTAGAGTTAGCGCCCTCTATCTCACAGTCTTCCATGTCGTAAAAGACATGTTCCTCGTCCGCGTGACACGCACTGTTAGCATTTTGACACGCTCCATGTTGACAAGGACACATGTACATCTTCACAATGTGAACTGGCCTTGGTGTCCAATCCTTCCACGTCATGAGGATGTATGTCGCACCGGCTCCAGCCAGGAATGATGTCACAGAATCCATGGCACTCTGCGCCGGTGTGAAAGTGAGGCGACTGAAGCGAAGTTGTAATGAAGAGAATGAACCACAATACATTGTTCGTCATTTATAGCAGATTTTGTCAAGACACTATAGATGAATTACTACTTTGGAAATCCACATTTCGCTAGTGTCCTTCACTGTATTCTTATCATTCACACAACCCAGGGTTAAACACATCTTCACGAACGAACGTGCTTCATGAGGAAAACATTTCAAAACTTGGTAAAACACTATGGCGTTCTAGTCCCCATCACACCCTCTACCCCACATGCACTAGACCCATCAGTTGTGCTAGCCCTACAACAGTCCTCCTCCTTGACTCAACCTTGCCTCTCTGGCATCCCTTGTACACCCAGTGGTGGAGGTAAGGCACCTTCCCACTTGGTCCTTCCTGTTGTCACCAAGTGTACTCCCACCTGCGCCGTGTTGGACTTGACCTGCAAGACACACATGGTCACATTAGAGCATGAATGAGAAAATTTGAACATATGAGGAAGTAAAAAGTGGATTGAGTACCTGCTGAAGGAAGACGTCACACTTACCTTTTAAGAAACATCGGGCTCGTCATCCCACTCCTCTGCGCACTCCTCCCACCCGTCCCTGACGCAAACCTCCTGTTGTTCACGCATAGTTCTTGCCTCCCACTCCCTCTGCTGCTACGGATCAGTGAATTGGTCTCCGTCCTCGTGCTCCTCCTCGTCCGAGTCACAAAGAACGTGCCATTTAGGGTCATAGATCTCTTCTTACACAGATTCATTGCCAACTGCCTCGGGGTCATACTCAGCATCGTCATTTGTGCCTCCTGACAGTCATGTTGCCCTTGCAGTTGCCGCTGCTACTGTAGATGCTGTAGCAGTAACTCTACTTGCTGTTTCATTGGTGCTCCTGCGCCCCGCCTGCCCCGCCCATCCCAAGCTTGCGCCAATCCCCAACACGCTGGTCTGTGGACTGTCGTCGGAAAGGAGGACAATGGTTTCTGCTGCTTTGCTTGCAGCACGTGAAACGGTTCTGGTGTTACGGGGGGTTCCAATGGCAGCTGTTGCAACGTGTGCTGCAGCTGCTTCAGCTTCTCGCTCTGCTTTGGTCTCGAGTGGAGGCCACCTACCAGCGTAGGCCTCTGCCCTCACGACAGCTTCTGCGTGCTGTAGCCGGCGTTGAAGTGCATTGGCTGCTGTCTCTCCAGTAGGAGATACAGCGGGCTCGTTGGTACACTTCTTCTTCGTGTGTCCCTTCTGGCTGCTGCGGGGACATATGTACTTCTTCCAACGCTTGTCCTCGCGATCCCACCGAGCACTCTTTGGTCGTCCTGCTCCACGTTTAGGTCCTGGCTGCTGTCATAGCACTCCATCCGGGGCTTTCAGCAACATAGGGTTTATGCCTGGCATGGGGAAGTTGTAGGTGCGCCTTTAGGCCATTCGAGTGAGTCTAATGTCGCACAGTGGCTAGGCTTGCTCCCCATGGCCGATGACGAATGCGCATGCATGCGCACACGGCTGGCTCCACTCTTTCCACGCACCGCAACTGCACGTCCAGTCCTGCACGTTCACCGTACGGGTCCTGTTGTTTGGTCCCATGACGTTGCAACTCTGGGGCCCTTCCTCCACGACGTCGTAGTTGTGCGCTAGGACGTTGTTGTTGAGCAGGCGCTTTGCTGGTGTTGGCGCAAGTCCGCCTTTGCATGACTTGCTCAGTTTGCGCCTGTTTACAAGCAAACGCTGCACCCATGTGTACAAAGACAAAACAATAGAAGGGAAATAGTTTCCTGCACTCAACGATGCGGGCGTTCAAAGACTCCGCCGCATTCAAGGTGGTGTGTCCACCACGGCCAAGAGGACAGTACAGCTTGGCCCAGTGCTCCCTCAGTATGCCGCCCACCCCGTCAACTCTGAGGAGGTACGCTACAATGCGCGAGTTCACGACACACAACTGTTCTTCACAACTCGTCCATTCTACGGGTGTGAGCGCATGTGCCAGCCGCCAAAACCAGTACCCAGTTTGCTTACCGAACTTCTGCCTTATGTTCTGCCACAAGTGGAAGCAGCAGTAGATGTCATGGGCCCCAGGCAGCTCCTTCTCAACAGCGTTCAACAGATCGTTGTCACGGTCAGAAATGACGACCGTGCCCTTCTCTGCCATCATGGGACACTCAATCGCCAGCTGCTCCAGAAACCACTTCAAGTTCTCTTCATTCTCCCTCTGAACCATGGCCCACACCATCGGCACAGCGTTGTCGTTGGCGTCGAAAAAATTGGCTAATGAGGAGCACCTGTTTGTGGCCATTTTTAAGATGCGTGCCGTACATCGTTAGGATCCGACGTGCGTTCTGGAACCCCAGGACAGTGGCACCAAGGGCGACGAATGCCCACATGAAGACTTCGTTCTTGGTCGCCTTCGCGAGGGCATGCGTGTTCTGGTCCACACACTTCAGCTGCAGAGCACAAGGGGCATTTTGTGAGAAGTATGTGGAAATCTCTGGCATAGATGAGAAAAGATGTGCCCTGAACAAGTCAACATGTCCTACCTCTTCACAGTACGGTGGGAAAAGGCTCCATGATAGTGCTTTGGGGCTGATGTTTTCCTGCGCCTTAGACTTCGCCCGGTACATCGTGTTCTTGTCAATCGCTTTGCCTGTTGCTTTGCACACAACGGCCGACAACGTCTTCAAGTCAGCTGTGGGATTCCGCTTCAGCGTCGACTCAATCTGCCGCACCACCCACTTTATCGTCTTAGCCCGGTCTCTGCGACCAACTCGAGGGACACACTTGTGTCTGTCGACAAAATCGTCCACCACGACACCAGCGCCATTTGGGGCCATATGGGCACGCAGAAGCCACGGGAAATCTTTCTCCTCGAACTACCCACACCATGCAGTGAACCGTGTCTTCTCACTGCGTATCCACCAAATAGTCATTCAGTTCGTGATGGCATAATCATTGACTCCTGCGCGAGACCCAGCCATGTCCCGGAACGACATCCCTGCGGGAAAAGACGCCTCTACCTTTCTGCACTTCGGGGCCTCACAAGACGCCTCATCGTCCGAAGACACTGCACCACTAACATCGGCATGGCACGATTCAAGGGACAGATTGCTGGCCTTAAAGTCTACACAGAAGGGGAAAATGGGACACATTTTTTACCAGCAGCATAATTATGGCGAGACAACCTCAGTGTGTCCCTTGCTTGTTCAGGCGAAATGAGGAGCACCTCAGCACACTGCTCATGCTCAAAGTACTTGTCATACACAAGGTTTTGGGTGGATGGGGTTTGGGGCACGAGACCTGGCTCGTTGAGTTGCGGGCGTGAGAGACCACGAGGTTCAGAAACCATAGGAGCGCCGCCTGACCTACGCCTACGCGACGCGGCCCACTGCAACTGGGCAGCTATCTTCGCCGACGTGGGTATAATACATGTAAAATTGGAAGTAAATACACTACATACCCAGCCTCACCAGGCTTAGAGGCGTGAACAAGCGCGTCAATGGCGTGCAGCAGCCGTGCGTGGTGGGTGTCTGACGAGCATGACGGGGCCTCGGACCCAACTGTACATAGCGGTCAAGAGTAGGGTCCGATGCGGGACCACGAGACACACTGGACAGGACGTTGGAAGGCGATGGTCTCTGCGCCAATCATTCACGCGACGTGTGCATGATAGACAAAATAGAGGTAGTGGCACGGGTTCATGGGGATTCACCGTCCTCGTACATGCACGCTATCCGACTCGATGTGTCTCAGTGCCTGGCCTCGAGTCGGCTCATGGAACGTCGCGAAAACGACGCATTGTGAACGGTGGACAGCCTGGCGGTTGCTGACAGCGACGTCGAGCGGGCTGACATTGCGTGCTGTGGTTTACCGTTGGAAGTGCCGATGTGTAGGATGGGTTTTTTCAAAGGATGATCGGTCCTTACTGAATACCGGTTACACGCAGAGGAAGTACGACGACTTTCCTTTGCAGAAATGCTATCCCCCCATATAACAATGGGGGTTCGGAGGGGTCGTTGACATATTACGCATTGCTCTCGACACTATTGGACGGTGTCATTTTTCGTCAATAAAAGAGCGCTGATCCGTACCCGGCCGTTCACGCACAATTGATAGTCATGTTTTGCATGTAGGCGATTTGAATTTTTTACGCTAATGTTAATAACCCCATGTCCACCCCTTTCAAATAAGTCCCCCATAGCGGTATGGCGTAAAAATAACGCTGGATGTGGACATGGGGTTGTGAACGACAACGGCTCTGGATATGGGATGACTTTTTCTTAACTAGCTGGATATGGGGGATGTAAAATTCCGCACTTGGATATGGGAGGGTCCGCCTTTCGGGAATGTGGATATGCAGGCTGTTTCGCCCATAATTTTATCCTAAGAAATCTTCCGGTTCGAAGCCCTGTACGACTGGTTGTCCCGCGAAGCCAGGCCACGTCACGCCACGTCATAGCACCTCGCCACGCCACGTCATGCCTCTGTCCAGCAGGCCCACAGCGGATCCGGTGGCATCCTTCTCGAGCGCTGCCACTGCCGCAGCTTCAACCTTCACCAGCAGCAGCGATGGCGGCGGCAGCGGCAGTAGCATCAGCGGCACAAACGAGTTGAGCAGTTGGCGCCGTAGGGCGTTCTTGTCTGCTTGCCTGCTGATCTTGCTGCTGCCGCTGCCGCTGTTGCTGCTCTCCGCCGCCCCCTTCCACATGCAGCCGCAGCCCGAGGCGCTGCCGCTGCCTCTGCCTCTGCCGCTAACGCTGACTGACAAGCGTGGAGGACAGGAAGGTGACTTTTGGGGTTCCGGCACTCGGTTTGGCTCCGCCGACGGCGAATCCGGCAGCAGTGCTGTCAGGGACGGCGGGGGGCTGCAGGTGGAGGAGGGTCGCTGCGACTGGTTCCACGGCTCGTGGGTCAAGCGCGAGGCCGCTGGGAGGCAACATGAGAGTCTCGACCCTATCGATGGGGTGCGTGTGGAGCAGGAGGGGGAGAGTGGCGCTGCCGGTGCCGC